>PDHP01000016.1:310490-327172 GCA_003339455.1 Ophiocordyceps camponoti-leonardi (nom. inval.) | reverse complement strand
GGGGGGGGGGGGGGGGGGGGGGGGGGGGGGGGGGGGGGGGGGGGGGGGGGGGGGGGGGGGGGGGGGGGGGGGGGGGGGGGGGGGGGGGGGGGGGGGGGGGGGGGGGGGGAGGGGGGAGGGGGGGGGGGGGGGGGGGGGGGGGGGGGGGGGGGGGGGGGGGGGCCGAACGCTTCGCTGTTCTTCCTCCACTCTCACCCAAGCGGCAGCTAGACCCGTCCTCCGCGCCCGCATACACACACTTACAAGTTACATACCTAGGACTCTAGCTGCTCTATTTTTTCTCAGTATACGGATACCTATACATACTTACATACCTAGGTATCCGTAGTAAAGTAACTTGATAGCTAGCTAGGTAGGTAGGTAGGAAAAGCCGGATTTCTCCTCTTCAGCCTCACACGGGCTCGACCCGTCTCCGCTTCCCGGAGCCATGGGGAAGAAGAGGAAGAGGAAGAGGGAGAGGGAGAGGGCAAGGGCAAGGGAGGGGGGAGCAGAGGAAGCCAGTGACGCCGCCTCGGGTCAGGCTTGGAAACAATGAAGAAAGACAAAAAAGCCCGATTAAGGAGAAGAAGAAGAAGAGAGAAAAAAAAGAAAAGAAGAGAAGAGAAACAGCCCTGGCTTCGCTTGTGATGAGTACCTAGGTATGTACGGAGTAATATCACTATCAGTATGTGAAGTAGGTAGTAGTATGTATGTAGTATGCCTGTATGTACGGATACCTAGGAGGTAGGTATGTCTTGCTTCAAAGGGCCCAATGCTCCGGCTCAGCTCACCCTTTCCCTCCTCTTGTCCCCAACCGTCCAAAATCATCCCCTACCTCTCCTTTCATTACGCCCCTTTCCCTCCATCATGCCACAACCGCCGCCGCCACTCCCCCCGCCTCCTCCGCCTCCTCCTGTCTTCGCCGCCCATGGCCATCGCTCATGGCCTCGTCCCACTCCCTCCTCTCCTTCTTCATCTCCCGACCGCACCACATCACCGTCAACCCGCCCCAGAGAGCGGACCAAAGAAAGGGCACGGCCCAGCAGACGCCGTAGGCCCCCGTCGCCGGCACGTCGGGCGTCACGGCCACGGCCGTCAGCGCCGCCGCCAGCAGCAGGGCCGGCACCGACCAGAAGAGCGACTGGACGTACAGCATGCGCCGGAAGCGGCGGCTGGCCCGGTACCGCGCCGCCAGCGCCTCACGGTAAGGACGACCGGCGGCCGCGTTGACGGCGACGATGTCCTCGACGAAGTAGTAGGCGCCCGGCAGGACGGCCTCGCCGCGGCCCGTCGAGCTGATGCGGAAGGGCGCCGGCCACCCCATGGCGTGGAAGAGGGTCAGCAGCGCCACGGTGCCGCCCATGCAGTACAGGATGGCGGGCGCCGGCATGCACAGCACGCGCAGCCAGACGTTGTGCGGGGCGCTGCCGACGATGAAGAGGGCCGTCACGGCGGTGATGGTCATGACCGACGCCCAGTTGAGGACGTCGAAGCACCAGCGGCTGTTGGTGCCGAGCGGGCGGTAGAAGCGCTCCTTCTTCATCAGCCGCAGGGTCCGCACCGCGAACTCGACATAGGTAGGCCCGCCCCAGATGGTGGTGATGACGGCGAAGATGATCCAGCCCTCGACGTGGCCGGCGTAGCGCATTCCGTAGTATAGGGCGATGGGCAGGGCGGAGCCGTCGACGAAGACGAGAAAGGCAAAGAAGAAGAGGCGCCAGCGCCGGCGGCCGTGGTGCCAGGTAAAGGGTAGCTGCGGCAGGAGATGGGGATTATCCTCGTAATACTCGTCCAGCGTCTTGGCTCGTCGTCTCCACTCGCTCCTCGTCGCCGCGCGCGAGTCGTAGTAGACGTCGGCCGGGGCCCTCAGCGCATACGACAGGCTCCGCCGCCGCTCCATGCTGGCGTGCGAGGGTCGGCGGACGTCGCCGTCGCCGTCGCCGTCCTCGTCATCTTGGCGCTTGGCCTCGATGTCGACGCGCTTCTTCTCCCTGACGCTGTCGCGCGGCTTCTGCGCCACATGATTTTGGCTGTCGTCGTGTTCCGAGCTGGTGGAGAGGGCCGAGTCCGAGCCGCGATGTTCGGCCATTGTTCGAGCTGTCGACTTTCTTTCGCCCAGCCAGCTCTGCCCGGATTCTTCGTATGGGGCCGGGGAGTGGGTAAGGTAAGGTAAGGAGATGGGGGGGGTTCGGGGGAAAAAAAAAAAGGGCGTCAGGTCAGGGGGGAAAACAGCGAATCGCCAGCTTGCATGCTCCCCATGTCTGCTTTGTCTACCTAGTAGGCAAGTAGGGGCATGTTATTCGTTGGCATGAGGTGTGTCTTTTTGTGGTTTATGAGTGAGTGTGTGTGTGTGAGTGGATGGATTGAATCGTATGTAGGTATCCGTATGTAGGTAGTAGGCATTTACTCCGTAGAGGAGAGGGGGATGAAAGAACGGCCACGGCGTCACCGGCATAATGTCTCACGCGGAAGTCTTTAGTCAGCTGCATGTTTGTCGTCGTCAGCTTCCGACGACGGATCTACAGTTTATTAGTGCTATAGTACCTAGGTAGGTAAGCAGGCCGTTGTCCGGACACTCATCACTCCAGCAAGCCTACCTAACAACGAAGACGGACGACACAAGACAGTTCAAGAGAGAGACAGCAGCAGATGAGAAATGTCTCGCTCATCACCGTCATCAACGTCTTTTTGTTTTGTTTAGACTTTCTGGCGCCTTGAAGGCTAAACATGCATACCTACCTACTCTACTCTAACTCTACGGCAAGCTACTGTATACTACTACTCTTAAGTTAAGCATCAAAACAGCCACCTTCTTTGATAACGTTACAGCCGTTTTATTCTTCTTCGTCTATCCGTACTCCGTACATATGTACGCATATCCGTACATATGTACTCCTTCTTCTCTGTCAACTCTTTGTGTTTGTGGGGAAAAAGGAAAATCGTTTGGGTTTTGAACCTTATCGTCCGGCTACTTTCGTCCCTTCTAGAACGCCCACCCACCTACTACGGAGTACTAAGGTATGCCTAAATAATTCACCAATCGCGTTATTCCGAGTTAACGAAGACTTTAAACTTTAGAATTCAAAAAAGATATCTCTCTCACATGTCTCTCACATGTCTCTCACCTCTCGACTCATCATCATCATCATCATCATCATCATCATCATCATCATCATCATCTCTCTCCACTCTCTTTTTATGTATATTCCCCTTTTACACGACCAATCGTCTTCTATCATGTGTTCCCATACCTAGGTAAACCGACGAACAACTTACACACATGATACAGTAGACATGAAAGTACTATCTAGTAGATATGTGCCAGGCTCGTGTGCACGTCTCCATTAGGTATGTATAAAGGTAGGCAACTTGCAAACATGCCACGTATATAGTAAATGAGGGTATCGCAATGCCCCCTTCTACCTACAACTACCTACTAGCAAGTTGTTATGTAGGTAGGTAGGTGCTTCGTACATACATACATACACCCTCAGCAAACAGCCACCTCTCCACCCGCCGTTTCTTCCCCCTCTCTTCGCATTATACCATCTACATACGCTCATACCTTGCCTGATACCTTCTGACCTACCTACCTAGGTACTCACAACAATCCAAGGGCGTTGCAGTAACACGAGATACCCGCCTCCGTCCTGTCCCAGGAGAAGCTCTGGCGGCAACCCCTAAACAGACTGCTCCACGTTGGGGTTCGTAATCGAGGTCAACAGCCTGGGCCCCAAGTCTGGTTAGCCGGCCCTTCCCAAAGTCATCCTCCAATCGGGTTTGCTCACTCTAGGTTGCGCTCCCTTATGTCGCGGTCGAGGGCATCAATCTGCTTCGCCGTCGTCCGCGCCTTATTCAGCTGTCACTCCAATGTCTGCGTTAGCCCGACCTCTTTCACAGCACGAGGGGAAAAAAATAAGACCGTTCCGGCCAGCCTCGAGGGATCTTTCGCACCGATGCTAACGCCGCTGATGATTGATCCGGATCCGACTCCTCGCCGTCCTCACCTTCCGGCGCGCCGCCCTTGGCCATGGCATCGTCACCCTCCGCGAACCGGCTGCTCGAGAGGCCCTTCGGCTTGGCCGACGCCTGTCGCTCTCACATCAGTTCCTTGCTCTGTCCGCCGCCATCTACGAGACATCTCATCCGCTCGCTCTCACCTTGGCCTCGACCAGCTCCGCTTCCTTGACCCGTAACTGCGCTTCCAGCTCCTCCGTCTTCTTTCCCTCCTCCGAAAGCCTCTTCTCGACTTCCTCGAGCCTGGCCTCGACCTCCTTCGCCTTGTTGTTCGCCTCCTCCACCAGCGTCGTCATGCTGTCGTGTAGGTCCTTGTAGTCCGTCTGTGCCGTCTTTTGCTTGGCCTCGGCCTCGGCCTGCTGCGCCTCCAGACTCCTCTGCGCCATTTCCAGCTCGCCATTCACGCCCTCCATCTTTTTCTCCGCCTCCTCCAGCCTCTCCTTTGCTTCTACACACTCCCGCTGTAGATCGGCAAACTGGCCCTGTTCGCCCTCGAATCTGGCCGTCGCCGCGGCGAGCTCCGCCTGTGCGGCCTCGAGACCCGTGCCGGCCGACGACTTGGCCTCGTCCAAGGCCTCCTTCAGCAGCGACACCTCGGCCCTGAGGGAATCCAGCTCCGCTTTGGCCGCCTTCGCCTGGTCCAGTTCGGCTTCGGCCGTCACCCGGCTCATCTTTTCCTCGGCCAGCTGCCTCGTCATCTCTTCCGTCTCCGACTGCACCTTACCGAGAGCCTCCTCGGCGCTCCGCAGGGCCGCCTCGAGCTGCGACTTGGCCGCTGATTCCTCCGCGAGCTTCTCCTCGAGGCTGGAATTGCTGTTTCTGTGCTGGGCGATGGCGTCCTCGAGGGACTTGGCGTGCGTGGCCGTCAGCTCCTCCAGGTCCTGTCTGGCCTGTGATCGCTCCGACTTTATATTATCCATGGCCTCCATGGCTTCCGTGTTCATCGCAATGTGCTTCTCGATCTCGACCAAGTGTTTCGCCTTCATGCCGTCCAGCTCTTGCCTGACGGACTCCTTCTCCGATTCCGCCTTGTCCAGCGCGGCCCTGGCCTCTTCGAGTTCCGCCTTGAGACTCGCCAGCTCTGTGACGTGCGCGCTGTCGTCGGCATTCTTGGCAGACGCTACCTGGACCTCATGCTCTGCCATGAGCTTGTCCCTGTCATCCGCGTGCTCCTTCTTCAGAGCGTCGACGATCGCGGCATGCGAGGCTTTAAGGGCGTCCATTTCCTTTGACAGGCCGGCTTCGCTCTCCTTCTTGAGTACGTCCAGCTCCTCGGCGTGTCGAGATTTGAGCGCATCCAGCTGCCCCAGGTGGGCGTCCCGGTCGGTGGAGGCGCCCGTCTTGGCCGATTCGAGCTCCTCGGCATGACTGGCCCGGAGAGAATCGAGGCCCTTCTGGTGCTCCTGCTCCTTGGCCTCGAGGGCCGCCATGGCGGCGGCAAGCTCGGCCTTGGCGGCGGCGAGGGCCGTTGCCTGGCTCTCGACCGCCTCCTCCGAAGACTTCTGGAGCTGGCTGTGCTGCGCGTCGAGCTCCTCGAACTTGCGCTTGAAGAAGGCGTCGCCCCGGAGGCTCTCGATCTCGTTCTCATAATCCTGCGATACGTTTCGCATCCGCTCGTCGTGCATCGTCTTCAGCTTGTGCATCTCGGCCTCCTTGTCGGCCAGAGCGCTCTGCGTCTCGGCCTGCTTGGCCTGCAGCGATGACATGCCCTCTTTGGTGGCGGCCAGGTCGGCTTGGGCCTCGGCCAGCTGGCTGCCGAGTGACTCACGTTCGGTCTCGGCCGCTTCGGCCGACTTGCCCGTCACCTCTAGCCTGGCCTTGAGCTCGGCTATGCTGCTCTCGAGCGAGGCAATTTGGGCATTGTGGGCCTGGTGCTCTGTCTTGGCCCTTTCGTTATTGGCCGACTCCAGAGCCGCCTGGGAGGCGGTCAGTTCGTCAAGCTTCCGTTGTAACTCGGCTACGACCGACTCGTGCTCTGTCTTGAGCTCCTTCAAGGACGTGTCGTGGGATGAGGCGTCGGCGACGCCCCGGTCGAGCTCCTCCTGGTGCTTCGCCTGCAGCTCGGCAATCTTGGACGCGTGTTCGTCCAGTGCTTTTTGGAGGGCACCGTCGCGTTCTTTGAGCTTCTCGGAGCTCTCGGCCTCGAACGCCCCCAGGGACGCCTTGAGGGCCTCGAGCTCCGATTTCGCTGTGTCTCGAGAAGCCACCGCCTCAGCCAGATCGGCATTTAGCTTGGCAAGCTCTTCCTCCGAAGCCTGGACCTTGTCGACGGCCTCAGAAAGCTTGGCATCAAGATCTGCTACGGCGGATCCCGCAACATCATCGCTTTCCGCTGCTGGCTTCTCCTCAGCATCGCGCGACGTAGCCGAGGCGCTAGCCAGCTGCTCCTCCAGCTGAGCGATCTTCTCCTCGGACGCCTTGAGTTTGGCCTTGAGCTCCTCGACCTCCTGCAGTCCGAGGCTTGCAGTGGAGGACGGACGAGTGCCCGGCCGAGAGGTAGAGCCAGGCGTGCCGGTCAAGGAGAGTCTTTTGCGAGCTTCGGTGGCGCCGGAGGCTGCGGTCTGGCGAGACGTCGAGGTAGTAGAGTTGGTCCTCGAGATCGAGGCTGTAGGTGCCCTTGGGCTTGCACCGGCGGCAGACGACGCGGTAGGCCTACGAGCGCTCGCGGAGGAGCTCGCCGAGGTGCCGGCGCCGGCGGAGCTCACGTTGGCAACGGTCTTTTTATCGGCGACTCTGCCGGGGCTGGACGCGATGGTGCTCGACCTCCTTGCAGCGGTAGACGTCAACGTCGACTTCTTATCGTCCTCGCTGGGCCGGCTGCGATGTGTCGAGGCCGACGTGGCACCAGTGGCGGCAGGTCGGCGGGTTGCCGACGTGGTCGGGGCCGGCGGTCGCGTTGGTGGCTTGCTTAGACCACCGGCGGCGGTTCGCGTGGCGGACGGGGCGGCGGACTTGGACGCGGTTGACGAGGCCACGGTCGGGCGGCGGGCCGATGTTGACGTGCTAGAGGCAGTTCCGGGGCGCTTGGCGGTAGCTGCCGAGGCTTTGGTATCGCCGCTGGCCTTAACCGGCGGCTCGGGGGTGCCTGAGTTCGACATCTTGGGGGTGGAGGGCTCGTTGGAAGCGGAAGCGTCCACGGGGGAAGATATGTCGACGTTCTCCTTATCCGACATGGTGTTGTTTTCAGGCCGGAGAAGGGGGGGGAATTGAGGGGGTTTCAGAGAGAGCTGAAGGTTCAACACTTGGATCGACACGTCGGCGAAAGACACTCCAGGACTCGTGACGCGCGCAAGGACTACCTATGTGGCGAGGAGGAGGAAAACACGTCGCTCACCTGTCTGGCGTGTCAATCGTACTCTACGTCGCTTATCGGGCGCGATATCGGGCAGCCAGCTTGCAGAGCAAGACGACAGAGAACGCGCAGCACGACCGGGGAAAGGACTGAAGCTCCTCCGAGAATTGCGTGCCTGGCGATTTCGAATTCGCAAGAAAGAAGAACAAGGAACCGTTCAGATTGAGAAGCTCGCAGAGGAGCGAAGAGGGAGGTGACAGGGGAAGAAATGTCCCAGGGGGGGGGAGCAAGCAGGGTAAGAGAGGAAGGGTTGCTTGCTTACATGTACAACAGGCGAAAGTGGCACACCTGACGCTACCCAAGCGCTACCCGATACCCATACAGTACGCTCCTGGTTATGGCTGGGAACCTATCAGCATTCGGGCTGCAGTAGGCTGATGCGTGGCGTCATGTGACCTTGATGGGTCTCGACTGTTTGCCGGCCGAATAGGAGACGAGTATCTAGATATACATAATAGGGGTATTAATTGGGATGACCTCTAATTCAACTGTATCCGCGCGGACGTACATACATACATACATACATACGGATAGTAAACACTCAAACGGCTCTCTCCCTCTCACTCACTCCGCCCTAACAATTGTCCTCATCTCCCGTCTGCTCTCTTTCTCTCCCTGCCGAACCTCCTTTCTCACCCTTGCCCCCTTTTCCTCTCCTAACACCCACTCAATCACTCACTCACTCACTCACTCACACTCTTCTTCTCATCTTCCTCGGACTCCGCTACGACCCCCTGCCTCCTCCTTGGGATTACCACTCACTGATAGCAGCAGACCTTTCGTTAATAACTCTGATCCCCCTCCCCTTCCCCCCTCTCCTTTGGCCTTCCTTGACGACGTGTTTGTTTCTGACCGGTCTCGAGTCCAGGCGGGTCCGACTCCTCCTTGTCGGCCGTCATGTGTCCCCGCCTCTCCCCCTCCCCCCTATTTCGCCAATGCGAGGCATGCAGCAAACGGCAAGACTCGATATTAGGCTCGTTCAAGAAGCACATCGGCCGGCATTCGCCACTACTTAGGCGCAGGCTTGTCCTTTCTGGCCTCGTCTGTCCTCTTACTTCCCCTTCGTACATACATACATGCATACCTCTGAAGTCGACTTCCTCCTTTCCCGTCATATCCTTAGCCTTGGGATGGATAGATAGGCATTGACACCCGACGCGGAACTCTGCTGATGTGGCAGCCTTTCGTTGGACCGCTTCGATCCCCGCTTGTTGGCCGGACATTGCATCGGCTCCCGGCCGTCTCATGCTTGTTCACCGTGTCGTGAAACTCTGCTGGGCCGCATCCTAGACCATGTCCCTAAGTATTCATTCATGCCTCGGAAGCCACGCGGACGAAGTTGTGAACATTTTCATTTGCCGGGACTCCTTCCCCTACCCCCCCCCCTTATTCTCGTCCCGAGGCACCTCCGCCACTTGTTTGTCGCGTTACCTATTCAAGGGCCGTAAAGAAATCCCGGAGCTGTTGCTTTTTTCTTTTTTTCTTTCTTTTCCACCCATCATCCCCTGCTTCCTCTAACTTGATAAAGGTAGTCTAGGGCCACATCAATCACTTTTTTCGAAGCGAACCATTCCAGGCGCCGATGAGAATGTCAGTTTCCGTGCCCAGCTAATGCTGTAGGGTAGGCTGCATTGCTCGCGTGCTTCTGGATGAAATGTCCGTAAGATACACAACAAGTACCAGGCCTGAAGAATAGGAAGAATCTGAAAAATCATTATCGAGCAAGTAGGTAGGTAGGTAGACATGATCACGATCATTGCCACGGATAGTCCACTACTTTCTTTCATCTATTTGCCTGCCAGTCTTGGCTCTAGAGATCCATCAATAACGGGTCGCCGACTTGAAGTCACATCACGTGATACCACCCGACGACGCGCGAAGGACGAATGACGTCGATGACTGCATTGATCTTCCCTTCCCCTCTCTTATATCGACCTGACCGCCGCGGCCGAAGCGTCACCCGTCCGACCAAATATTCCACCATTCCCTTTTCTTTTTTCACCCTCTTTCAATCCGCTCGCTGTGCCTGTCAAGAAATCCAGCCAGCTGAGCGGGAAAAAAAAAAGGGGGGGGATGACGTCTTCGCCCTTCGGCTCGCTGGCCATCATCGACCCAAAGTCGGCGCCGCCCTTCGCCAAGCCGACGAAGCGGATTCACACGGGCCAGGACGTCGCCCGCTTCCTACAGAGCCTGGCCTACCGCGACCTCGTCACCTTCGTCCTGCAGCTCAACCACTCGCTCTGCCCTCGCCGACAGCCCCCCGGCTCGACGACCAACCCTCCCCGCCTCTTCCCGTTGACGCCGGCTGGGCTTCCGCCCTCGTCGTCCACGCCGTCGGTGCAGGCCCTGCAGCTACTCCTCTCGGACCTGGAGAGCCTCATCGACGAGGCCCCTCCGGATCCCGGCCCGAGGAGATTCGGAAACGTCAGCTTCCGCACTTGGCACGCCCTCGTCGCCGACAGGTTGCCGGACTTGCTCGGCGCCGGCCTGCTAGGTCGCACGCTCGAGGCCGGTCACGGGCTCGCTAGAGATGAGGTCGCGACCTACCTTCTCGGCGCCTTCGGTAGCCCCGAGCGGCTTGACTACGGCACGGGCCATGAGCTCAGCTTCGTGGCCTTTATCGGGTGCCTGTGGAAGCTAGGCTTCTTCCGGGATGGTGAGCTCGGCGGCCCCATCGAGCGGGACATTGTGCTCAACGTCATCGAACCGTGAGCGCCGTCTTCCCTTTCCTTTTACTGCCCCCCCCCCCCCCTTACTGCCCCCCCCTCGTCAGAAGTAGAAGGATTGACTCGAATTTGGCTTCCGTTAGGTACCTGAGGGTCGTCCGTAAACTGATCCTGACCTACACACTTGAGCCCGCCGGCTCGCACGGCGTCTGGGGCCTAGACGACCACTCCTTCATGCCCTACATCTTCGGCTCAGCACAGCTCACTCGTCCCATCGACGACGCCGAACCAATGCCCCTGGAGGGCTCTGTTCGTGGAGCCCCCAAACCCAGCGACGTCACCAAGTCGGCCGTCGTAGAGGAGCAGCGCGCGACAAACATGTACTTCTCCGCCATCGGCTTCGTCAACGACGTCAAAAAGGGCCCCTTTTGGGAGCACAGCCCCATGCTCTTCGACATATCCGGCATCCGCGACGGCTGGGGTAAGATCAACAAGGGCATGATCAAGATGTTCGACGCGGAGGTTCTCTCCAAGTTCCCTGTCGTTCAGCATTTCCCCTTCGGCTCCCTCTTCTCCTGGGATGAGGACCCTCACGCACCGGCGCCCTCTCAGAGCGTTCACATGGCTCACCAGCCCGCGTCTACCATCGCTACGATACCGCCTCCTCCAGTGACGGGCACGGCTGCGCCGTGGGCACGCGCCGCACGCGCGCCGCCTCCATCGGCCGAGCTGGGCACGGTATACCCTCGGGGATCGCCGGGTCCCAGGACCGGCTCGCTGGCCTCGAGGTCGTCTCGAGGTCAGGCGACGAGTACGGGATCCTCAGCCGCGCAGATTACGGTAACGAAGGCGCCTTGGGTCAAGGAGGCTTGACCTTGCCGCCTGTGATTCGAACTACAAGTAGCATATCTTTTCGCCCACCCGGGCACTGAGTCCAGCACGGGTCATCCGGGCCAGGCAGTGACGACAGACACAGGAAGCCTAGGCTTTACTTTGTCTACCATGCCGCATCAGGGGATACATTCAGTAGGTATCTAGGTAGTCCGTGAGTAAGACTCCTGGGTCTCGCGCCTGATACCGCGGAAGCGGCGTGACAAAGGTGGGAAGTGCATGTCTTTATAAACTATCATTCATGATAGCAACAGGAGACACAAAGCAAAACAGAAGAAGAAGAAAAAAAAACGGCGGCGAGGCGTGGGGGACGGGAGGGGCATCAGCTCCGTGCGCACATGTCGCCGTCCCTGTCTCCGGGGTATCCAGCGAACCAGAAAAAAGCAGACGCAGTCAGACGTGAACGAAGGCAGGGCGAAGAGGCCTCGATGGCATCCCCGAGATAACACGACTCGACGGCGTTGGAGGGCATCGACGTCGACGGGGGGCCGGTCCCACACGTGCCATGTCAGGCAGCCGTCGCCGGGGCGGGGGCATCGTCCTTGCCTTTGTCGGCAGCGGGAGCTTCGACGGCTGGGTCCGCGGACACGGTCGGTGCAGCTGCAACAGCAGCGGGCGCTACCGTGACATTAGATACTTTTTTTCGTGCACAGCAGTATTGAGGTGTCATACCTGGAGCTGTCTCGTCAGGTTTAGCCTCGGGCTCGGCCACGGGCTTGGCCACAGGCTTGACCGGATCTGCCTCGAGAGAATGACCGACTAAGACATCAAGTCAGTCGGCATGTCTAAACCACGTGGAGGATACACTCACCAGCCGGGGCGGGGGCGTCAGGCTTAGTCTCGGTCGGAACAGCGGCAGGCGTCGTGCTGGGGGTGGTCGTAGAGGGACCCCCTTCGGCAGGTTTGGTGTCCTGAGCGGGCTTCTGCTCGGCAGGCTTCTTACCGACCTTCTTCTTGAAGGCGGCCTTGAGCTTGTCCTTGAAGTTGTCGAAGGCGCCGGGAGCTGAAGGAAAAGTCAGCAAGAGAAGATGAAGCGAGGCGGTTACTCGAGAGAGTGAGAGGAGGGATAGAGGAGGACGAGAGAGGGACAGAGAAGAGCGAGAGCGTGGGAGACAAGGGGAGGAAGAGGGAGAGGAGATGTGACTCACGTATGCCAGGCATGGTGATGCGGGAGATGAAGGAGAAAAAAAACAAGGTAGTCTGTCGACGATAGCTTGTCAGCTCAACGGCAAGCGTGAGAGATGGGGAGAGATGGGGAGAGAGAGAGAGAGGGAGAGAGAGAGAGCCGTGAGTGATGCACGCACCTTTACCAAACTGAAATATGCACGAGGCGACGGAAGCGTCAAATAACCGACGACAAGAGGCGAGAAGAGACGGACGGCGCTGGTAGGCTGAAAAAGGACGAAGGCAGAAGAGGAGAGAGGACGAAAGTGAGGCAAGGCAAAAGGCCGGGAGGGGCAGAGGCGGGCAGGCGAAGGCAGGCTTGCGAAAGGGGAGGGAGAAGGTGAGGATGAAGAGGATGGAGATGATGAAGAAGAAGAAGAAGAAGAAAGTAGGAGAGAAGAGGTTTTGGAGAAGGAAAAGTCGAAGAAGAGATGGAAAAAAAGGTACGGATACAACGAACACACCTGCCAACGTGGAAGAAGCAGAGAAGACCTACTGGTAAGGTAGTAGGTAGGTACGTACCTCGGCCTGTTCGGGGGGGGGGGGCAACTGAGGCAAGGCAAGCCAGGGTAGGTACGGATAGTAGGTAATAAAAAGGCAAGCCAGGTCTGTTGAGGAGGACTGTCGTTGCTCGTTGCCCGCAGCCCGCAGCACAGCACAACTGCATTGCACTGCCCTGCAGCCTGCATGCAGGTAGGTGTAGGCTGTATCCGTAGTAGCTAGCACACTACCTTAAGATACTGTAAGAGGCAGCTGTTTTACCTGGGGCTGTACTACTGCTACTACTACCATCACCAGGCAGTTTACGAATACAGGTGCAAGTACGGATATGCTGGGCTTCAGAGGCAGGCTGCAGCAAGTCGTGTACATATGGCTGCGAGTGCGACTGCGTGAGGTCCGGATGAGTCCTGAAGGGGGACGATGGAATTACCACAGTACAAACAGGACAGCAAACACAGTACATACAACAGCAGTATACAGGGGCTCTGTATTCCGTAGGAGGCAGCCGTTACTGATCACGACTTGCTGCCCAGTGGAGAGAGAGAGAGTCTGGCAGTTCCTAGTGAATCTCTGCAGGGGGGGGCGTTTCCTTTTTTTTTGTGGGCACGCGGGACGGTGCGAAAGCAGGTACCGTCTACGGATACATGCCACGCGTGACGCAGCCCAACGGTCGGTCGCGCAGCCGGATGACCAATCAAATAACTCAGACTCATATCCACCACCACATGGTCGGTCATGTGCCGACGGGCAAGGCAGCCCCTATTGTAGGTTAAACAGGTAGGACACATGGCAATGAAGAGGAGATATAGACGCAGCTAAAACGAACGAGAAAAAGAAACATCGCACTTACATTCATTGAGATAAAGATCAAGAAGTAAGTAACAACGCTCAAAAAACAATTCTGTGACATCACCGTACAGGGCCAAACCGTGGATTGAACACGGGACCTCTTGCAGCTGAGCGGACCAGAGCCAATCCCAAAGCAAGAATCATACCACTAGACCATTTGGCCGTTAAGATGTATGGACTTTATTGTGCACTATGAATGCGATTCCGTCCGTGAATCGCATTGTCTCTGCATTTTCACTCCCAACCAGCAAAACATACATACCTACATACAATAGCCCTTTTCATCACATAGCGTCGGTCCTCTCTCGCATCCAGTCCAGCGCCATGAAGCCGGCCTCGTCGGTCAGCGGCCCCGCATCGACAGCCTGTACGCGCATCTGAGCCTCTTCGTCGGCTACGTCGGCATCCTCTTTTTCGTCCCACTCGACCGTCCCTCTCTTTTCCGACTCGACGATGCTGCGTCTCATGAGAAGGGCCAACTCACGCGCCTGAGAGCGCAGGGAGTGTCCGACCGCTTTCGTGCCGTTGTCGTCGCCGCCGTCGTGATGGAGGAGAAAGGTCTCGGGGATGCGGAGCGACGACTTGGGTGGGGGAAAAACACTCAGGCTTTTGCGGGGGGGCTTGAGGCTGACCGTGGCGGCCTGCTCGTCCTGATCCCACACCGTATCGTCGTCATCATTGGCCGAGGCGAACCACCGAGGGGCGAGGAGGCCTGGACTATGGAAGAAGAGGCTCGGGCTCGCAAAGGGGTCGAGCAGGTCGGACGGTCTGCGGAAGAGGGAGGGGAGGCGGCTTTGTAGTTTCTGCACCGACGGCGACGTCTTGCTCGCCAGCTTGTTGATGCGGTGCTCCGGCATAAACATGGTCCAGTTGTATATGCCGTTGTAGGCGACGAGGCCGCGTATGTCGAACTTGGCATTGTCGTGCGTCTCCGTCAGGGCCAGCGAGGCGGCCAGGCTGGCACCGAGATGCGAGCCGAAGACGAAGATGTCGCGACCGGCATTCGAGGGGGGTGCCAAGTTGGCGTGCAGCCAGGCATAGGCGAAAGACGTCTCATGGACGGGCCTGGGCCAGTGAAAGGCACGCGAGGCGTCGCCGCCCCATCGGTAATTGATCTGGGCTACCGGCAGGTGCTGAAGAAAGGTCGGTAACGGGGCGGCAGCGTCGTCGTCAACGGCCGGGGAGGAGGGCAGATGAATCACGAGGGCATGGCGATTGCGCGCATCGTGGGCGCCGTTGAAGAGGCTTTGTATTTATTTTTTTAACTGTCAGCTGTGATAGGTGATGAATGGTTGAGCTGATGATGAAAACCCACCGAACCGAGACATGGCCGGCAGTACCGCATCTAACGTCGACCCGTTCGGGACCGCAGCGGCTGCTCCAGGCCCGGAGCCGGAGTCTAGGGAGCGACGGCGGCGGCGGCGGCGGCGGCAGCCATCTGAGAAGAGGGAGGGGCCGCCGACGGGACGGCATCGAGGGGTGTGTGTGAGTGTCCGTGAATGTGATGGTGTCTGTGTGTGTTTTTGTGTAGAGGTATGTGCGAATATGCATGTAATGTGTGCAACTCTCATCAGCCTCTCACTGCTCAGTTCCTATCCGTACTACATACTATGTACATACTTTCTGGTGCTCTGAGAGGGGGAAACGGAGGGCCGGGCCGAGCGCTTCTTCCTCTGTCTGGCCTGCTATTGGTTCATCGTGCCAATCCGTTCTGTCGCATTGATGTATGTATGTACGAATATTCTTTCATCTCCATCTCTCAACGTTAATTGGACTGTTCGTCCGATGCCATATCCATGTCATGTGTGTACGGATAGGCCCCTTGCATGGTCAGACTCTTCTTTCTCCAGTCAATGGTGGGTGCAATGGATGCCACGGGATCGGCAACTATAAAAGATAAATTGAATGAATCTTGTGGAGCGCATAAAAGTAAAGATGGAACTCTTCTCTCTTGGTCAATCATCCGTCGTTACGGAGAAGAGAGAATACGCGCTATCCCGTTGTGAATCCACAGTGCCGAGGTAGCATCATCATCATCATCATCGGACGAGGCTGACAAACCATCATGACTCTTTCTGCCGGACGTCCTCTTGATCCTCCTCCTCCTCCTCCTCCTCCTCCTCTTACTGCTGCTATCCGTACCACGACTCCTTCTATGTATGTAGGTCCCTCCCAAACTCCTTCGCAGGCGCAACTGAGCCCCGACCGATTCAGCCGGAACCCAAGACTCTCCCCACCAAAACTGTCACCTAGGACGTACTAATAAAGAGCATCATTAACCCTCCCACCCCCTCCCTGGCCGCGAGTCCTAATCCGTCAGTATACTTTATGCCCCCGTTTTCCTCCCGCAGCCTCCTATTCTCCCTCTCCTGTCCTCCTTCAAGGCCGCCCGCTTCTCCGTCTCTCACCGATGCCTTCTCTGTTCGGCCCGTTGTCCTTGATCGCGAGGCCGCCTATCCTCGGGCCCGACCCGACCTGAACTGAACTATCCCCAATCTGCCGCGGGGGGCTCTTCTCCCTCGCCGTTATCGCCAGTGTCCCTCGGAGCTGTCACCTATGCGCCTGAGTTGCTGGCCGTCACCGCCATGGCCGATAGTCCTTCATCCGACGATGCCTCCGACCCCTTGGCCCGTGTCGCCACCTCTCTCCTACGACCTGAGTTCCCCCTCGAGGCACGATTCCAGAACGATGACGCCCATCTCGTTCCCAGTCGACTATGGTTCGCCTCTTCGGCCTTTCCAATGGTTGCCGGCACCTTGGGACCGGTCGCGTCGGCTTTCAGTATCTGCGCCCTCGTACGCCAATGGCGAATGCATGTCCCGCCCATGACGGATCTCAACGCCGCCTCTTTTGTTCCCGATCCTCCCTGGTAAGTAGGAGAGCGAGGGCGAGCGAGAGAGAGAGAGAGAGGGAGGGAGGGAGAGAAAGAGAGAGAGAGAGATAGAGAAAGAAATAGAGAGAGGGAGAGAGAGAGAGGGCAGCCGCTGACATGTGATTTCTTTTCTCCAGGCTCCTCATCATCAATGCCGTTCAATTGGCCGTCGCCCTCGTAGCCAACCTATTTCTCCTTCTCAACATGGCCAAGCGTGTGCGCTTCACTATCGCTCAGCCCATCATCATCGTCGGCTGGTAAGGCCTTCCCCCCCCCCCCCCCCCCCCCCCCCCCCCCCCCCCCCCCCCACCCACACGCCCCCCCGAGGAGGAGAGGGAGGAAGGGGGGGGGAAGAGAGAACAAAAAACAAAGACCAAAACCCAAACAACCA
>PDHP01000016.1:99114-310480 GCA_003339455.1 Ophiocordyceps camponoti-leonardi (nom. inval.) | reverse complement strand
CTCTCCACAGGGGCCGGGGTGTGCGCCCCACCCCCCCTCCGCCCCCCCCCCTCGGGGGGGGGGAAGGGCCCCCCCCCCCCCCCCCCCCCCCAAAATGCCCCGCGAGAGAGAGAGACAAGGGATCCAAGAGAGAGAGAGAGAGAAAGAGGGAGAGAGAGAGCTATCAAGATTCTAAGCCGAAGCAACACCTAGGTACATATCCTCTATACTCCTGATAGCCTGTCTAGGCGCAGCATCCGGCCCGTTGAAGCACAACCTGAGACCTCTCAACGAGTATGCCTGGTCTCAGGCTTTCTACTACGGCATCTGGGCCGCCATCCTCTACTTCCTCGTCGCCTCCCTCATGCTCGCCACCTTTTGGGGCGCTTGGTCCGGCCACTACGACAAGGATTTCAACCTCACTAACAGTCAGCGTACCCTGATGCTGCAGACCATCGCCGTGCTGGCCTACATGCTGATCGGCGCCCTCATCTTCTCCAAGATCGAGGACTGGCCCTACCTCGACGCCGTCTACTGGGCCGATGTGACGCTCTTCACCATAGGCTTCGGAGACTTTGCGCCTAAGACGCAGCTCGGTCGTGGCTTGCTCATCCCCTACGCCCTCGTCGGCACCATCAGCGTCGGTCTCGTCATTAGCTCCATTAGCAGCCTGATGCTCGAGCGTGGCAGCCGTCGGCTCGATGCCCGTATGGAGGAGAAGCGTCGACGCAAGGTCATCACCTCTATGACGCGCAAGGGTGACGACCAAGTCCTGATCCCCCTGGCGCCGGGACCTCCGGCCGACGCCGGCGACTTTCGCGTCGACGACCCGCTCGGCGATGAGTTCGACCGCCGCCGCTGCGAGTTCGAGCTGATGCGCAAGATCCAGTCCGCCGCCTCGGCCCGGAGACGCTGGCTCGCCATGGGCGTCTCCTTCGGCATCTGGGTCATCCTCTGGCTCGTCGGCGCCGTCATCTTCTACGCCTGCGAGTGGTCCTACCAGCACTGGACCTATTTCGAGGCCTTTTACTACTGCTTCATATCGCTCCTGACCATTGGCTACGGCGACCTTCACGTCGTCTCCAGCGCCGGCCGCTCGTTCTTCGTCTTCTGGTCTCTCCTGGCACTTCCCACCATGACGGTGCTCATCTCCAACGCCGGAGACACCGTCGTCAAGCTCATCAACGACTACACCAACTACCTCGGCAACCTGACCATCTTGCCCGGTGACGAGGGCTTCGGCCGGACGGTCAAGCGCATCATCAACAGCCTCACCTGCGGCCGCCTCTTCAAGAGTGTCATCAACGGCCGAGCCCCGAACCGTCCGCAGCGGCCGGAGCGGACCAATGAAAAGATTGCGACGACGGACCACGCCTACGGCGATACCGTCGAGGTGCAGCCGGCGACGACGATGACGACGCCCGCCGCCAGCCCCAGCCTCTCACGCGAGCTCACCGCTGTCCTCGGCAACAACAACAACAACAACAACGGCGTCCTCGTCCCCCAGAACACGGCCGAGCGCCAGTCCCTCACCCGCGTCCACGAGATCCTCGGCGCCCTCCCCAAGGGCAACGACTTGAACCTGCTGCTCATCACCGAGATCCAGCACGTGGCCAAGCACCTGCGCGAGGACGAGCCCCGACGTTACACGTTCGAGGAGTGGGCCTGGTACCTCGGCCTCATCGGCGAGGACGAGCGCAAGCCCGAGATGCACCGCAAGGCGATTCCCAAGGAGAAGCGCAAGCACAGGCGTCATCACGGCCACCACCCGCACAAGCACAAGCACGCCCGACACCACCACCACAACCAGGAGGAGCCGCGCGCCGAGGCCTCGACGGCGCCGGCGGAAGGCCTAGACGACGGCGTCGAGGACGACATGCTCAAGTGGTCGTGGGTAGGAAAGTACAGTCCCCTGGTGGGCGGTCAGGAGGAGTCGGAATGGATCCTCGAGAGGTTGATGATGAGCCTGCACGAGTCGCTATGGAAGACGAGGCTGGCTGCAGAGGAGGAGGAGGAGGACGACTCCTCCGACTCCGACTCCGACTCTTCGGAATCGACGGCGACGTCACGACGATGAAGACTCGGTAGGCGAAGGGTAGACGGACGACGGGGGGGGACGCGTCTGAGCCTTCTTCGTTCTTTGGGGATCCTTTTTTTTTTGGTGTTACGTATCAAGATGATGTATGGCCATGACTCCTTGCTTGTACTTGTACCTATATATCTACACACCTTGCCTCCTATCCTCTGTCGGCTGGAAAGCAGTTTCTCTATCGCTGAACCTGAGGCGGGATACTGCTATTGGCAGATAAGGATGATGGGCTTCAAAAGAAGAAGAAAAAAAAGAAACAAGACTCTGCTATAAGGCAATGCACGCTGAAAATGCTCTTCGCTGCAAGTTACCGGGGATGATTTTGAAAAACTTCCCGGCTCCCTTCTCATCTGCACCATACCCCTTCCTCTCCTTTTCCCCGTCCAGTCCTCCTAACCTCTACTTCAAAAAAAAAAAAACACTCTCAGTTTCCACTCGTGCCGAGCAAAAGTCGCCGGTTGCGCCTAATCACGGCGTTGAGACCCTTCTCAAGCTTCTCCGTCTCCTTGCGAGCGGCAGCGAGGGCCGACTCCGCGTCCTGGACGCTCATGAGGGGCATGCCTCCTACACCGCCCGGCATCCTGACGGCGTCCGGGCCGGAAGTCGAGGACGAAGTAGAAGGATGGGGAGGTTGGGGAGGAGGTGTAGGTGGAGGAGGTGGAGGCGGTGGAGGAGGAGGAGGAGGAGGAGGAGGAGGGGGCGGAAGGGGAGGCGCGGAAGCGGAAGCCATGGCAGAGGTAGCGTAAGAAGAAGGGGAAGAAGAGACAAAGTCGCGACCACCAGCTTCGGGAGTGCTGTAGATACCCACACCAGCCGCTGCGTCCGGGCCGTAAAAGTAAGGGGCCAGAGAGTTGAGGCTCGCGGCTGCGGAGTCGCGCATGGTAGAAAACGAAGAAGAAGAAGAAGACGAAGACGCCCCCACGGCCGCGGCCGCCGACGTCAACGAAGACGACGAAGACGCAGACGAAGAGGACGTCCGACCCCCCTGACCGATGTTGAGGCGCGGCATGACGTACTGGTTGATGTAGCTGAGCGCGTCCTCCCGTTGAAGCTTGCCTATCGGGTCCTGCGGCTGGGGCCGGGCCGAAAAGGGGAAGATCCCGGGACGACCGTTGGGCACGGCCCGACCCTTGATGAGGGAAAAGGCTCCTCCGCCCGACTGGTGGCGCGGCGCCACGAACGCGCCGGGGCTCTCGGCCGTGGCCGCAATGGCCGCCTGGAGCGCCAGGAAAGCCTCCTCCTCCTCGGCCGACAGCCCGCGGACGCAGTCGCCATTGGGCGTGATGAGCATCCGGCTGCCGTCGACGTGGAACTGCTTGCGAACCGGCTTGCCCGCTCGAAGCGTTGCCAAGTCTTCGTCGTGGATCTCGCCGCATTTGCACGAGCAGTCCTTGCAGTAGCTCGACTTGTTCGCCGCCTGTGTGCCGCTACCGTTGCTGCTGCTGCTGCTGCTGCCGCCGCCGCTTTGCTCCGTGCGCGATGAGCTGCCACTGCTCACGGGTTTCAGCATCTGAAGCCGATCGACGGCCGCCGTCCACAGCGATGCTCGAATCTCTGCAAACACCGATGCCGGGCTCGGAAGTGGCTTCTCGCCGCCTGCGGATCGCTGACGAGCCTCTTCATCAGGAGAGGGCTCAGTCTCGGCCACGCTCTGCGTCACTTCAGTTACTTCCTTCGCCCCGTCCTTCGCCTTAGGAGTTCCTTTGCCGGCTTTCTTGGTCGCGCCCTTGGCATCTCCCTCATCCAACGGCTTATCCTCCACAGTCGGTTGGGCTGGGCTGTCTAACGAAGGAAAGACATTGGCGTCCGATGCCAGCTCTTCTTCGACTGGCGTCGGCGGCATCACCGACTCCTTGGCCGGCTTGTCTTTCTTCTGCTTCTTCTTGCGCCCGATGATTGGCGCGTGCTCCTCCGGTTCCGGCTTGGGCGGTTCGATCATGGTCTTTGCCTCCTGCTTCAGGGCCTCCTTGCGTTGCTTCCGCTGCTGGCTTTTGGTCGTGGACCGAACGGCCGCCCTGTTCGGCGGTGGCGATCCTGCCCGAGAAGCCGAGACGGAGGCGGACAGCACCGAGGCTGTGTCGCTGATCATCTCGCTCCCCGGCGTGTCCGGCGGTTGAGATGCCTTGGTTACCGATATGGGGGATGGGAGGGCCGCCGCCTCCTTGGCAAGGGGTACCACCCGTATCGTCTTGTGACCGGTGCGCTGGGTGGGAGACGGGGCTCGAGCCGGTCCAGCTTGGCTTTGGGGAATGATCGCCGCCTTGGACTTCGACCCATCCTCAGTCCGTGAGGCGGCAGGCTTGAGAGCCGCAGATGCCACGACCGGGCTATCAACCGGCCTTTTGGCAGCCTTGCCTGGCACTTTATCGGCCGCTTTCTTAGGTGCGGGCGTGCCTCTAGGGGTTGGCACCGACGACACCGCAGGCAATTCTTTCTGCTGCTGCTTTCGAGCTTTGGGCGCGTCGAGGGCCGGGAAGTCCTCGTCTTGCAGGGCTGTCATCGGAGGTGGCTGGCCCTGGTGCGTGAGCCTGAGCTGCCCCTGGTCGGCGGCGAAAGCCGAGCCGAAGCCGGATTTCCTTGGCGTCGGCTCGGGGGTGACAGCGGCGTGATCGAGACTCGTTGGAGTCGCTCTTGGAACAAGCGGAAAGAAGTTGCCTGGCCGCGGTCGGCTTTGTAACAACGCGGCTCTGGACGGAGTCTCGAAAGAAGCCCGAAGAGGCGGGAGGCCCGGAGGCGCAGAATGTCCGAATTCAACCGCAGAAACCCTTCTGGGCTCGTAGAAGACGGGCTGCGGCTCTTCGGCGACTAGGGCATCGACCGAATGAGTCGCATCGTCCATAGAAGGAAACTCGTCATCTGCTACACGACCAATTAGCTGATTTGCTCGGTTGAAGAGGAGAATTGCAGTGACAACGAGAACGAGCTACGACGCGGTACAGGAGATAGAAGTAAAAGGAAAAAGGAAAACAAATCGGGCTACGGCCTCCATCATCGTCTTCCACGCCGGGGACAATGAGGAAAGACACAGATCAGAGAATGAATGGTTGGAATGTTGTCTATATTCCCACCGAGAGCGCCGCCCAACCGGGAGGGGGGGGGGCTCGTCATGTTAACATACAGGTGATGCTTGTGTGGAAGACGATGATGGCTTGCCTGTGTTGGTCCCCTTTCCTCATGTAGACGGTGAGAATGGGATAGAAGAGAGGACATGAAAAACAACCATGACACGCCGCCGCCTCCCGGCAATTTTGTTCTCCGAAACGATTGGGCCTGCGCCTGAGGGACAAAAAGCCCGTCAACCAGTTCCTGGACAAGCCATGGCTTTTGCCAATGCCTGTCCGATCAAGATGAAAAAAGTTCGTGCCTCATCGACCGGAGGTCGCCATCAAATTTTAAGGGAAAGGATACAGAAAGGGGAAAAGAAGAGAAGTAAAAGTTTTAAGAATTAAAGAGAACGGAGAAAGAAAACAAGAAGAAGAAAAAAGAGGTGAAAAAGGCAAAGTGTAAAAAGGGGTCATGAATCTTGGGACATCGTCATAACGACAACTACCACCGCGCGTAGTTGGCGTTGTACATCATGCTGTACCCACCTTGGCTCTGGCCGCCAAACAGCCCCTGACTGACTCCGGCATTGCTCTGCGCCTGGTGCTGCTGCATCCTCGCCTGCAGTATACTCGGGTCCGCAAGATCAACTAAGCCACTCCCCCCAGAGGAGGAAGTGTTAGCATGTCTGTGCTTCTTCCCCTTCTTCTTCTGCTTCGACGTAAAGTCTTGGAATGCCCCGGCGTTGTTACCGTAGAGCGATGCCAGGAGGCCAGAAGGGGGAGCTGGGGTGGAGGTGGAGGGTGGTGGGCACTGGTTCGACAAGGACGAAATCATGTACTCACGCTTTCCCGCCTCATGAGGCTGGCCGCCGCCTCCCCGATTGCGTCCGATGAAACTCTGCAGCAGGTCGTTGGATGAGTCCTTAAATCCCGAGCCGCCAAACGACTGGCCAAACATGCTCGGCGGAGTGCCCGTCGACTTAAGACCGGGAGGGGGCCCAGGCATCGACGACCCGTAAAACTGATTGCCTCCCTGCGACTGAAAGGAGCTCGGCATCGTCGACGACTGCTGAGACAAGATCCTTGAATTGGCCGAGAGCTTCACGTTGGTCGCCGAAGTTGGGTTGTCGATGCCGAAGCTGAACCGGGACGATTGACGGTTGTGGCCCTGAGCTCCGAACAAACCACCCTGTCCCGAAATTCCCTGTGGCATCTGCTCGCCAAAGCCGCTCTGCTGCGACCTGAGCGAGGCAAGCTGCTGCGGTGTCAAGGCTCGGCCCATGGGGTTAACTGATCCCTGACCGAAGCCGGATCCGCCCAGTGCTGAACTGAAGACGCCATCCGTGTTGGCTCTCTGAATCGGGGGCTGGGCATGCGCCTGTCTCGGGTCGAAATTGTGGCTCTCGCCAGAGGCTTCTCCATCCTCCGGTTCGCCGCCCAGCGCGAGGCTGCCGCCGCCAGTCTCCGGCTCTCCCTCAGATGCAGTCTGGGCTTCGCCGTGCTCCTCGGCTTCTCCCACCCGGGAATCTTCTTCCTCCCGCATAGCTCTTCGTTTCTCGCCCCCGAGCATATCGAACATGGGCGGATCCAAGTCTTCTCCCTGGCCTTTAGCGAGCATGGGCAGCGTGCAAGTCCCCATGACTGTGAGCATTTCTCGCAGGGAGTTGTCCCTATCACGTGAACGCTGTCCGGCCTTGAGGCTGGGCTCTGATGACCTGGACTTCGTCATAATTCCCGCAGAGGATGACTCGGCTTCGTCGGCGATCTGCTGAGCGGCCTCCGCCGTGACTGGCAGCGATGTCGAGACAGCCGGGCTCGAGGCGGCGCCGCTGGTGGCATGGCTGCCTCGGCGGCTTCGCTGCGGGTTTCGGGCCCAATTAGCCGATGACGGCAGCGCCGACGAATCCACACCGTTCTCCGAATCGTCCTTGCTGGCGGACCGGACCATGGGTTGACATGCCGGCGGCGGGGTCGGTTGGGAGTTCTGCTGCCGAGAGGCGCCCCGAGACGAGGAGGCTCCGCCGGGTAAGGGTCTTTGGGTGTGGATGCTGTTCATAGACGACAAATCCTGGCGGGTATAGCTATCCTCCTCGTCGCCTTGCTCGTGTAGAAACATGCAGCCAGGGTTATTGCATTTCTCGTTCTTCAACCAGGCCGAACAGTATTTCGTCGTCCCATACTGTGCCTTGAGGACTCGTTCGCCGTTCTGAGATCCGTGCACAGCCTGGATGCAGCGCGTAGCTTCCTCCGGCTTCTCGAACGTTACGTAGATGCCCAAGGAGTGATGCTGGCCATCCGAGCTTTTTCGATTGCTAATCGATATCTTCTGGATGTTACCGTACTGCCCGAAAAATTCGGCCTTGCGGAGCGTTTTCAGCAGCTCGTCCTCGCGGACAGTCGGGGCCAGACCAGTGATGTAGACGAGGTTTTTCTGAACGACGCGCACACCGACGAGGCTCTTTCGGTTCTCCTTTTCCGCCTCGCGCTTTTGCACTTCTTTTTGCCGCTGCTCTTGAGCTCGTTTCTTTTGGTTCTTCTGAATATTTGCACGAAACTCGGCAACCCTAACAGATACGGTCAGCGGTCAGTTCAGGCTCCCTAGGCCTCCAGCTGAGCATATTTGCAGAGGGCGACGTACTCTTCTTGAGTCACCACCTTCCACTGTATGGTTTTCTCGTCGTACGGCCGCCGACATGCGGGACACAGACCATTCATGTTGTTTTTTATGTTGTTAAAACAGAATTGGCAGACCTATTTTTTTTTTGCGTGAAAAAAAAAAGCCACTGGTCAGTGCCAACGATGAACTTAGGCTTCAGACATTAACGCACCTGGTACCCGCAAGGACATGGTCGAAAGTTTCGATCAGAGAGGTCGAGATCTTCGATGCAAAGAGGGCTGCCAGTGGCGTCAGTTGAGGATCTTGGGGAGGCCAGACAGACAGCAAAAACGACGTCACGTACCAGACATCTTCCTCCTCCTCGATGAACGAGTCTTGCGGAGCCATGATTAGACGTGTGGATAATAAGAGAATCGTGACGGGACCGGTCGGGCGGGCTATGTGGAAAAATATCACACCGGTGAGGCAGTGAGTACAGGCACAGGTAAGAGGTGTGGAAGATGCTTCGAAGATGAAGGCCCGCCAGCAGCGAAGAGAAAGTTCCATCGAAAGCACGTGACTAAGCAATCGACCCCACTTGCCCCTACTCCTGAGTGGCCCGCTTTGTCCCCTCTTGTCGCTAGCTCTTCGGCTGATCTCCGGGCTGCTTATCAACACTGCGTCTGCAGCACAGGGGGGTGAGGAGGTGCAATCGAAGTCATCGACACATTGATGCTCGACCTTGAGGGAGCAAGCAACCGTCAGCGGTCATGGCGTCTCAACTTCCACGCAGCCGAGCACTTCTGAGGACCGGCAGAGGTGGGAATGCAATCCGTGGCTTGTCCGTGTCGGCCTCCAGAATGGTCGTCATGCCCAAGGAAGCGGAGAACATGCGCAAAGCTCCCCGGGACCAAGTCGGAGCTCTGCGGGCGCCCATCTGCAACCCAGCCGACAAGTTTCAGAGCAAGGCCGACAGCTTACACAGATACGGCGCCTGGCTGATGGGCTGCATCCCGAAATATATTCAGCAGTTCTCCGTCTGGAAGGACGAGCTCACTATCTACATCTCGCCCTCCGGCGTCATCCCCGTCTTCTCATTCCTCAAGTGTGCGTTACCGCTGATTTGTCGTTGCTACATGGCATCATGGCTGAGCTCTTTGCTGCAGACAATACTGCAGCCGAATTCACACAGGTTAGCAGCGTTACTGCTGCTGACTATCCTACGCGGGAGAAGCGCTTCGAGGTTGTCTATAACCTTCTCTCCGTCCGCCACAACGCCCGCATCCGCGTCAAGACCTATGCCGACGAGGCATCACCCGTTCCAAGCGTAACAAGCCTCTTCGACGGAGCCAATTGGTACGAACGCGAGGTTTATGACCTCTACGGCGTCTTCTTCGCCGGCCACCCCGACCTCAGGCGCATCATGACAGACTATGGTTTCGAAGGCCATCCGTTGCGCAAGGACTTTCCCCTTACTGGCTACACAGAGATTCGATATGATGAAGAGAAGAAGCGCATCGTGACGGAGCCGCTGGAGCTTACACAAGCGTTTCGCAATTTCGAAGGCGGATCAAGTGCATGGGAACAGGTCGGTCCAGGTGCGGATCGCATGCCCGATACCTTCAAGCTGCCCAAGGCAAAACCAGAAGAGAAGAAGGAAGAACCCAAGAAATAGAAGGCAGACGGAGGCTACGAGCACTCTCTAGCCGACCCATGCCGCACATCTGCGCTTAGGTGGCATCGCCCACCAACCATGGTCTCACATGTGTGAGCCCCAGCGAGGTCTGGCGCGCTTGCACGGACGTACGATGTTGTGTTGTTGTCACTCTCAGGGGTAGGCTTCGGGAGAGCCTTCATCGGACGTCATTCATGTTTCTCGTCTCTACTTTACTTGCGCCCATCCCGGAGCAACGCCATGTCTGACCCGAAAGCATACATACATACCTAGAAGTTCATGAGCCCTATACTTCCGCAATCGACCGTCCTCGTCCAGAATACATACGCATGTACAGGGTGTAAGACTTGTCCACCTCGCCAAAAGGGGAAAGCCGGGCGTATCGTCTCAAGTCCTTCGATCTCGTTTGAGACCAGGGCGTCGTCGACCCATCGTCACTGTGTAAGCCCCGGGCCACCCGCCTCACGTACCTCCCAAAACTCCGCCTTATGCTGCTTGAATTTGGTCAATGGCATCGTACATGTGGCCGCTGTGGTTTCGTCCACACTGTCCCGTAGTCATAGAAGAGCAGGCTATATAGATGATAGGAAAATATTGTGACTAAATGGTTTGGATGACACGGTTGACCGTCGGCTCACCACATGTCGTCTCGCCGGTGCCGATGATGGTCGTCTTCGTTGCGGTGATAATCTTTAGCGTCACCACCACAGCTCTCTGCGCCCTCGTAGCCATAATCGTCGTCGTCGCAGTCGTCTGCGTGGTCGTCTTCGTAAATCTGCGCATCGTCGACGTATTCCGCCGGCCCGTCGGCTCCTGAATCCGCATACTGGACGGCAGCCTTGTGGGCGGTTAGCCACGGAAGTGTTCGCCCATATCTGAAAAGGCACTCACCCGGTGATAGTCAAAGTTATACTGGTCGAGGCTGTGTTCGCCACCATGCTCTGCCTGCCGCGCATGGTGATCCTCCTCTCGCCTCTTCCGTCTGGCCTCCTCTTCGAGCCGCTTCTGCTGCGGCGAGGTCGGCACATTCATCTGCGGATGCATCGTTTGCACAATGGCCAGGTAGCTGTACATGAAGTTGCTGAGGAGCACTTGGCTGAGAAGCGATCGCCGCGGGTTCGCCAGCTTGATGTGCGCCATCCGATAGATGGCCCTCTCCTCCAGAAGCGGAAACCTCGTCCAGTTGTAGTCCACGTCCGGCGTCAGCGGCTTGTAAAAAACGTCCTCCGGAACCTGCAAGTGCTGGCTCTTCTTATGAACCTTTTCCTTCTCTTCCTTCTTCTTGCTCCCTCCGAAGATTGAGGAGAATATGCTTCCGTCCTTCTCTTTCTTTGAGTCGCTCTTCCGGTTGCCTTCCTTCTTCCTCTCTTCCAGGAGCTTGCCGTCGACATTCTCCCGATCGAGAACAAGGCTTTCACGGCCCTTGGCGTTGCTTCTATCGATCGACGTTTGGATGACGTCCAGCCGAACGTTGTCCTGAGTTTTCTCGGCGCTGGCTCGGGCCTTCCACTTCCTTCCCTCCTCTTTCTTCCGATCCCGTTCATCCGTCACACCCTTGAACCATTTCCACGCACTGCCGGACCTGCTCGATGTACTAGATGAGTCTTCGTCTCTGTCCTTCCTCGATGACTTCTTTTCCGGTTTCTTCTCCGGTTGGCTCAGGGTAGGAATGAAGGTAAGACTGTCGGTTCGAGAGGCATCTGCGCCTGTGAGAGAAGACGGAGATGCCAGGGAGTCATTCATCGTCTGCAGGTGCATCGAGTTTGAGGATTTCGTAGTGTACTGAGCTTGCGCGGGTTGCTTCATGTTGCTTCCTATGGTGGGGCGTCGGCTTGGTCGAGCGGAAGACTCCTCCGCAGCTTCGGACTGCTGCTCTCGGGAAGGCTTCGCACTCTGGGAAGACGACCTCTGGGGAAATGACCTACCCGCTTGGTTGTCCAACCGTTCCGTCCGTTCTGGGGGTGAAGACGTGACCCTCCCAGAAGGCGGTGGTGCTCTGCCCGACGACCAGTCCGGCTGGGCACGGGAAGACGGACGAGACTCGATGGACTCCTCCGCTGAGCCGTCCGCGCCAGCCAGGGTGGGGGACGACTCTTGCGATAGGTTTCTGTGCCGCCGAGAAGGCCGTGCGGGGCGCGAAGAAATATCAATAGACGACTCGGACGGCGCAGCCGCGGCCACAGGTCCCTGAGCTCCTTCTGACGAGAGCGTGCTGCTGACATCGGAGTATTGACCGTCCGACTGCCGGTGACCGAGGCGTCTCGAAAGCGAACCACGATCTCCCGACCGTAGACTCCCCCCTTTGCGATATGTCGTGCGCGTAGACCGGCGTAGACCTACCCCGGGGGCCATGGGCAGGATTGGCCTGTCATCGGCGCTGCCTTCGGCGTCTGCCGCAGCACCTTGAGATTCCTTTGCCAGTCTTTGGACGGCTTTCGTGGGATCCTTGACCAACTCGTCAAGACTGAGCTCAGGGCCGTGCTGGCTGCCGCTCGACGACCGCTTCCTCTCGAGCCGCTCGGCACCATCGACGTAACCCACTGCGCCTCGCCCACCAGTGTTGTCTATCTGACGGGACAGCATGGACTTGTTCCTTCTTAGGAGCGAATCAGGACGGCCGAGGCTCGCGTCGAAGTCGGCAGCGAGGAGTGGATCTCCTGATCTTCGCCTGATGGACTGAACGCGTTTTTCCAAAAACGACTTGAATTCCGTCGGTGCCAGTTCTGGGTGAACCCTGGCCGGAACCCAGAGAAGCCTGGATGGATCGTTCTCGTCATCATCTCCGCTTGGGGCCACGGGAGGCATGGCGGAAAAGCCCATTGGAGGCATGTCAGGGTCGATGTTGTTTCCGACATCCATAGACAGTCTTCTCAGGGCTTGCAAATTGCTCAACTCCTGAGCGATATCACTTGGGTTGTCTATATTGGTCAAGGGAAATTGTGAGCCTGTCGAGTCTGCCTGAACATCTCGAAGCGACGGCGTCGGAGAAACGGG
This sequence comes from Ophiocordyceps camponoti-leonardi (nom. inval.), assembly GCA_003339455.1. Lineage (NCBI taxonomy): Eukaryota > Fungi > Ascomycota > Sordariomycetes > Hypocreales > Ophiocordycipitaceae > Ophiocordyceps > Ophiocordyceps camponoti-leonardi. The sequence continues at coordinate 298,103 of PDHP01000016.1, read as the reverse complement.
TGATTTGGAGCTGTGATCGCAGGAATTATTGCTTCGCTGCGATGATGAGGACGAGGAAGAGGGCGCGACGAATGTCTGGATCTTCTTGAGGCTAGCATGCTCAGTTCGAGACGATGACAAGCCTGAGGGCTGATCAGGTATGGAGTGCGATGTCGAGGAATCGCTTGTACTCTGATGATTGAGCGGTCGACTCTGTGAATCGGGAAGTGACGTCCGATGCAGTTGTTCATTATGCGGAGATCCACCGACGAAGCTCAAGGGCCGGCCGCCCTCGGAGCCGGAGTCGTCCTCTTCGCCGTAGAGGGTGCCGATGGCTTCAGTCACATGATGACTTGGGTCGGAGATGGATAGCTGGCTGGTATGGCCACGCCGGCTGCCGAAGCTGCCAGCGATTTCGTCGCGAGGCCGAGACGACGTCTGCTCGGAAACTGCGGTCAGCAGTGACAAATATACGAGTTTCACGTTGCGGAATATTTTGTCGTCTTAATCTTCGCCGATCGAGTCCGGAACCAAGTCTCAGGCCACCAAGGCCTTGAGACGGGAGGACGACGCACCATCATCGAGGGCAGAGTGCAGGCGCAGCAGAGGCCGAGACACTGACAAGGCCAGCAGCACAGAAGACTCGTATCGGGCAGCCGACCCGATGATAGTAGGCTTTCAGCCCTATCATGGACGTCTGATGGGGTGTTGGACGTGTGCACCTCCTGCGTCAGGCTGTCGTGGGCCAGGAAGGGGGGGGGGGGGGGGGTTTATCGTCGCATGAGGGCCAGGCGTAGGGACTGGGGCCGCTATCGGCGAAAGTGCGGTCACGTCGCTCGCGGGACGATAGTAGCGTCTTTCTTGTGTTGTGTCGCGGAGAGAGAGGACGAGTGTGGTCCTGGTTCAGCGTCTTTGTCGGACGGAGGTGATCACAGAGAATGAAGTCCTTCAGGCCAGGACCCCCCCCGACGGTGGACACAATTAGTCATAGTCAAGGAGACGGGTCATGGAATGAATCTGCCTCGGTTGCGGCATCACGTGAGCAGGCTTATTCGCCGCTCCAGGATGGAACAAGATCATGTGACTACGCGGGCGTCGACGCGCCAGCTGTGGGCTCGCTGAATCGTCTAAGTACAACATTGAACATACCATTTGCGTGCCTAGTGCCAACTACTAGAGACTCTAGAGAGTGAATGACGGTACGGATATCCATACTACGGATACTCCGTACAGATGCTTATAAAAAATATTCCGTACGGATACATACCTAGGTACGCACATAACCATCCACACAACGTCGCACTCAGGGGCTTTTTTTTTTATCAGCTTCTCCCCCGTCAGGCCAATCGTAAATGTCGTATCACGGACAGAGCATGGATAGAGCAAAGCCCGTCAGCTCACAAATTTCCTCACTCTGTGCTGGCACCTCCATTCTCCAGCGAGCTGCAGCTGAAAGACCAGGTAATGCACACTTATTAGGTCAGCGTCAAAATGGCGGCAGTACTTCGGCACGTCGCACCGGTCTACCGACAGGAGCCTGAGCCGGGGAAACGGAAAAGCAGAGGTGCCGTGGCCGCACCCTGGAAAGTATCGGGTACTTTCAATGTCACCGCACTCCACATTCTGGAATATAAAGTACCGAATCACATAAAATAGGCGATAGAGTACTTGAGGCTGCGCGAGAGCCTTTGGTGCTACCTCCTCTGTATCTCTCTCGCTCTTTGTCTCTCCACCAGAGCGCCTGTGCCATGTTCCCTAAAATTTATCTCCAGAGACAGCCTGGCAGCCTCTTTTTTTTTTCCTTGTTTGCGAGTTGCGAAACCCGACGTCGTCGCCGTCGCGCTTCCTTCTTACTTCGCCCTCCTCACCTGCCTAACATCTGCTGCCTATCGCTTGGGGCCATTTTCACGTCTCTTACGCTCTCCGCGACCGCCTGCGCGCTCCCCAGTGACGAGTGCTTCATCTTGAGGCCCTGAGCGTGTCCCATCCGCCGATAGAATGGCTGCAGTGAGTTCATCTTCTTCAACTCTTGTCTGATATCACATCTAGATTCTCGTGTGATGCTACGTGATCCCCAGATAGGGAGCCAGGGATTCCATCTAGTGATATCCTCCTTGGCCAGCCCAAGCATCGTGGTGTTTGCATAGCACTTGCCCCTTTACCTTGTCCTCGTCGCCGCTGTCATCACATCAGAACGCTGACTTTTGAATAGCAGCGACCGTTCACCAATTCTGCCTATCTTCAAAACGGCGCCACGGGTCTCGCCCAGCCTGGGGCGGCGCCGCTCCTACCGAATCAAGGCCGTGTCATCCAGACAGGCCCCATCCGAACCCTCTGTATTGCAGACGTCCGAGGTCAGTGGCTTTACCTTGAAGGCCGAGATGTCAGACTAATGCTCGAGATAGGAAATCTGAGATCGCTTAACGAACTTGCCAAGCAGGCTCGCGCCGACCACATCATCCACACTGGCGACTTCGGTTTCTACGATGATACTTCGTTGGATCGAATCGTGGAGAAGACACTAAAGCACGTAGCTCAATATTCGCCTCTTATTTCCGAACCCGTCAAGAAGGCCATTCAACAAGGAGGCAATGGGCCGGTGAAAAGCCGGTTCCCCCCTTCGGAACTTCCTCTATCTGAACTGCCGCTTCTGCTCAGTGGAGAGCTGAAGCTTGATGTACCTGTCTACACGGTTTGGGGTGCGTGCGAGGATGTCCGCGTGCTGGAGAAGTTCAGGTCCTCCGAGTACAAGGTGCCGAACCTGCACATCATCGACGAGGCTCGCTCCATGCTCCTCGAAGTGGGCGGTGTGAAGCTCAGACTCCTCGGGCTCGGCGGTGCCGTGGTGATGCACAAGCTTTTCGACAATGGCGAAGGTCGCACCACCATTGCTGGAGGGCAGGGAACCATGTGGACCACCTTGCTGCAGATGGGCGAGCTCGTCGACACGGCCCATCGGGTCTACGATCCCACGGAGACGCGTATCTTCATTACGCACGCATCGCCTGCCCGTGAGGGCATCCTCAACCAGCTCTCCGTTACGCTCAAGGCCGACTTCTCCATCTCGGCCGGTCTTCACTTCAGATACGGAAGCTCGTACAACGAGTTCAGCGTCAACCCGACCCTGGATCATTATCGCGGAAAGCTTGCTGCGTCCAAGGCCTCTTTCAACGACGTATGGGAGACGGTCAAGGGTGAGGTCGAACCTGCTATTCAGTCCAACGAGGCGCAGCAGAACCTCCTCAAGAACGCTCTCCAGATTGTCGAGAAGATGCCTACCACTGCAGCAGGCGGAAACCCGTTCGGCGGACCGGTGGCCGGCCAAGCCGCGCTCGGCCAGGTCGACGAGAGTGCCTTTAAGAACATGTGGAACTTCAACCTCGCCGACGCTGCGTTTGGCTACCTGGTACTGGAGATCCAGGATGGCCGCATCGGGACCGAGATGCGCGCCCAAGGCTTCAACTTCTCTCACCGCGGGGCCAAGCAACAACCTGGCGCGGCATCGGCTCCGCCGCCGGCAGACGTGGGCAGCCAGTCATCGCCCGCGCCACCCGCGACGCAGCCCGCGGCTCCCCCCCAAACCAACCGACAGCCGCCTGCGTCTCAGCCACCCAAAGCGGCCGCCGCCACGCGGTCGGCTGGCGGAACCAAGCCGGCAACCCCCAAGCCCGCAGATAACGCCAGTGCGAAGGACGTCGAGAAGACTCCGGCGGCAGCCAATGGCTCTGCCCACGGTACCGATCTTAGCGCTTCCCCCGCGCCCAAGTCTTTCTCTTCCGACATAATCGGCCTATTCGTCATGAACGTCGGCAGTGAAGATCAATGCCGCGATTTGTTTGCCGAAGAAGACAAGAGCAAGATCGTCAAAATTGATAGCTGGGGAGTAGCCAACAGAGTCGTACACTTCAAGACGACCGAAGAACGAGACGCAGCCTTGGCCCGGCTGCCCGAAGATCTCAAGACGCGGGCCCGAGAGGATCGAAGCAAGCCCTTGATCAAGGTATTCCAGCCCAGAGAGGGGAAACCGTTCAGCAACCGTGGCGGCGCTGGTCAGTGGGGAGGCAATGCTCGTGGCGGAGCCTCTGGCAGCGGTTACCGAAGCGCCGGGGGCACGAGCGACTCGGAAAGCAACCGACGTGGCGGCCGTGGCGGCCGTGGCGGTCGAGGGGGTGACAGGTCCCGCAGTGGTCGTGGAAGAGGCGTCATGAAGACCGACGCCGGCACGCCTTCCCCGGCAACGCCGGCTACGCCCGCTGCCGAATGAATCAAGGACAGCGGCAATCGACCAAGCCAGACACTGAAACATTCTACTGCAAATGGTACCCCCTTTTTCTCGTCGCATTGATTCTAGCTCTGGAGCAAGGTTGAGGGAAGAGATGAGGCCTAGGGGGGGGATCGGGTGCGGCTGCGTTTCTGTGTACGTGTACTTAATGAGACCGAGGCCACCGTGGCTCGGGGGTCGCGATCTGGGCCCAAACTTTTTGATCCGTGTGTACTAGTGTTTGCCAGGAAAGGGGAAAATGGGGAGAAAGGGGGTACGGAGGAGGGGAAGACAGAGAGCAGAGAAGGGGGCGGCAAGGTGAGAGGAGGACAGAGGGAGAGAAGAGAAAAAGAGAGAGGTGTGGAGAGAGAAAGAGAGACAGAGAATGGGAGGTAACGCCGGCAGCGTAACTCTGAGCAGCCTGTCTGTATTCGTACTTGGATTCGTAATGAAGTCATGATACGTGGAAAGGTGCAGTGGCAGGTCACACTGGCTTGATACCCTTGTGTATAGCGGCTATGCCACCTGTGAGGTTCTCATACCCGTGGCCAACAACAGAAAAGCCTGCCGCCACGATCATGTCTCGGAAATCCTGCTGAGCGGGAAATCTCTCGATGCTCTCGACGAGATACTGATAACTGTCGCGGTCTGCAGCGACCAGTTGTCCTATGAGAGGAATAGCGCCAAAGGACCATCGTTTGTAGACGGCGTTGAAGAGCGGATACTTGTCGACTTTTGAGAATTCGAGGCAGGCAAAGACACCGCCGGGTTTCAGGACCCTATATGCCTCTCGTAGCGCGGCCGGAATGTTGGAGAAGTTCCGGATGCCAAAGGCCACGGTGTAGAGGTCAAGGGAATTGTCCTTGACGGCAGTGGGTAGAGCCTCGGCGTTGGCTTCGAGAAAGGAGAGAGAGGCCTGGTGAGAGGCGGGGAGGAGAAGAGATCTCTGGCGGCCGACGGCGAGCATGGAAGGGTTGATGTCGGATATGGTGACGTGGACGTTGGGGTTCGCGTTGTGGTCGTGGGCGCGGCGGAGGATGCGAAAGGCGATGTCGCCGGTGCCGCCGGCGACGTCGAGGATTCGCTGCGTGCGGCCCGTCGGGCTGGTTGCTCCGGGATCGAGCGATGAAACGAAGTGATCTCTAAAGGCGAGGAGCGAAGTCAGCCTTTGCGGGACGATTACCTGCGGGTTGAAAGCTTCTTTAGTATAAACCTACTTCCACAGCCGATGTACGCCCAATGACATGAGATCGTTCATCTTGTCATATGAATCAGCTACGCTGGTGAAGACGCCAGCCACGCGTTGCTGCTTCTCGCCCTCCGTCACCGTCTCGTAGCCAAAGTGCGTCTCGCGGTCGGAAGTGGGAGTCGGATTTGAGGGGAAGGGTCGGGCAGGACAGGCGGAAAAGGAGCGCATTGTCACCGCGAAGCCAGTAGAGCGTCGAGTGACACATTTTCTTAATGCGTGGCGCGCCTTCATGGCGCTGGACGTCGCGGTTGCTGTCAGTTGGAGCTGGAAGAGGTTTTGTGTAGTACGCAGTGGGCGAGGCTACGAATGCCTTTCAGAGGGGGGGGGGGGGGTTCAGCCTTGTCTTGTGCAGCTCGGGAGAGATGCTCCGGGACGGGGCCCGCTTTCATGTGTGTGGGAGAGAAGAGACAGCCCGGGGCTATAATGAAGAGCTGATGAGTGCGAGGCTGTCTAAGAACTCGACAGCCACGAGCTTCTGCCTAAAACACGGGCAAGGAGAAAGAGAAAAAGGAAAAAGAGAGACAGACGTTTTCACCCTTTTTGATTTTCTTGTGTTTGATTGATGCCTCTATTTTCTATTTTACTTACTGCATCTTGTGCCTACGGTTACCTTGGAGGGTATTAATAGTCCGGGTATTTATCAGGTGTCTTCTCTCCGCCCTTGTAGGCACTTAGAACCGTGTCTGTATCTCTCTACTCCATATTATCGAGGTGATTCCTTTTGCTTCTCAGTTCCCTCCTCTCGTGGCCGCTGCAGTCGTCGCGCCAGCTTCGTCAGCAGTCTCGGCATCAGTCTGCGCTCGCCGGCGCTGTCTGTTCTCGTAGAGAGACTTAGCAAAGTCACGAACTCGACTCTTCCCCACGATGGCCAGGAGACAAAATCCGGCGACGAGGCTGAGAAACATGAGGACGATGCCGACGATTTGGGTGACCATCATGGTTTGATGAGGGATGCAAGGCTTGCTGCGGCTAGAACCGTGGAGCCAAGCCAAGGCAAGTCCGTGTTTCGGCTTGATAGAAGTGGGGGGGGGGGGGGGCTGACGTTTATTAATAGAGTTCTTGACTTTGTGGAGGGACTCCGTATTATTCGTGCCTTTTTCTGGGCCGTGGATGGTAGAGATTGATCAGTGGTTGTGGCAAGTTGTTGTGTGTTGCTTTGTAGGATTTTTTTTTCTCCCTCATATGTATGTGTGCTCGATAGGTGATGGACGACAGTGATTGGGAAAGATAAAAAAAAAATCCGATCAAATGGCAGTTTGCTTCGCCTGTGCAAACGGCGACGAATTTCTCCATCTAACAAGCGAAGGCATGGCGGCCAGCCAGCAGCCAACCAAGCTGGCCGCATAACAGTTGGCTTTCCAGCCATTGTCTCGCAGATCGCGTTGAAGAATAATATCCGGACGCCTTTGATTAACTGGCCTCACGTACATAATTGTGATCTCAGCCTCATTTGATGCTATAGCTACGGACTATCGATCAGTGAAGCTGTTGCTCTGTCCGTGGTCTGCAGCGAAAGATACATGGGTACATACTGCGTTTCGTACTCGGGTATCATCGGCTCTGCAGATTACCGATGACATCCAACGGTCAGATGCCCTGCTCCCTTACCTACGTCCCCCGTCCAAGGTTGCCTCTTAGCCTGTCACTTCCCAGTCCTTTCTCTCTCCTCTCAGAAGGCTCGTCGACGCTTTATCTGAGAGAGATGAAGTCACGTCTTCTGCCAACTCGTTCCTTACAAAGGGCCGCTTTTGCGCCTCGGCTTCGGCAGTGTCGCCTGAGCAGCAGCGTCTCCCAGAGGCCGAATTCGGATTTTGTATCCTTCCCCGGGGCACTAAAGAGCGCCTTCACGTCTTCGCTCAAGTTCGAGAAGCCCGAGTCTTACGCAGCGCTACCGACGTATCGAGTCGTTGACCAACATGGCGTCGTCGTCGACCAGGCCTTCGACCCCGACATCCCCGACGAGCAGATCGTCAAGCTATACAAAGACATGCTGTACATATCCATAATGGACCTCATCATGTTCGACGCCCAGCGGCAGGGTCGCCTGAGCTTCTACATGGTCAGTGCGGGCGAGGAGGCTGTCAGCGTGGGCAGTTCGAGCGTGCTGGACCCGGAAGACCCGGTCTTTTGCCAGTATCGCGAGCAAGGCTTCTTCAAGGAGCGCGGCTTCACCACCAAGGAGTTCATGTCACAGCTTTTTGCCAACAGAAACGACACCGGCAAGGGACGCAACATGCCCATCCACTACGGCGCAGGGCGGCTGAATATTGTGAGGTGGCCAGAGCCTCTGGCCGCGGCGGATGGCTGACGGCCCATAGTACACGGTCTCGTCCCCTCTGGCGACTCAGATGCCACAGGCGTCGGGCGCGGGATACGCCCTGAGGATGCAGAGGATGCAGGACGCCAACGCCAAGCCGCGAGTGGCCGTCTGCTTCTTCGGCGAGGGCGCGGCCAGCGAGGGCGACTTTCACGCGGCCATGAACATGGCGGCCACGCGATCGTGCCCTGTTCTCTTCATCTGTCGCAACAACGGCTATGCCATCTCGACGCCGACTCTAGAGCAGTACCGAGGCGACGGCATCGCCAGCCGCGGCATCGGCTACGGTATCGACACGATCCGCGTCGACGGTAACGATGTGTGGGCGGTGCGCGAGGCCGTCAAGCGGGCCCGCCAGATGGCGTTGCATGACGGTGGCAAGCCGGTGCTGATCGAGTGCATGACGTATCGAGTCTCGCACCATAGCACTTCGGACGATTCGTTCGCCTACCGCGCGCGGGTCGAGGTCGAGGACTGGAAGCGGCGCGACAACCCCATCACGCGGTTGAGAAAGTGGATGGAGGCTCGCGGCTGCTGGGACGAGGGCAAGGAGAAGGAGGCCAGGGACGGACTACGGCGCGAGATGCTGCAGGGCTTCGCCGAGGCGGAGAAGGAGATGAAGCCGGCGCTGCGGACCATGTTCGAGGACGTGTACGAGGAGATGAATGACGATCTGCGGCAGCAGATGGCGCGCCTTCGGGAGATGCTAGACGAGTATCCGGACGAGTACGACGTGGCCGAATACGAGGGCGGCAAGGAGAGTCTGAAGCCGTAGGTGAGGAGACAACCCAGGAGGAGTAGGCGTGTAGGTGGTAAAGAGTTGAAGGTCCGAAGCAGGCCAATCATAAATGCGGCCCAGTGACGGATACAGCAGTACCAGGTCCAGGTGGCACTAGATGAGAGTTGATGTGTGCCCGTGTGAGTGTGCGCCCGTGTGTGAGTGTGTCCCACCAGCCCGACAGCGGCAGGACCCCGCGGCTATCACTTTCAGCCGTGTACTACTGTGAGGTACGAGCATCCCCCGCATAACTGCCGTGTAGCTCAAGGTATTTATGCTGCGGCATTCTTCACTGCAGATACCAGCTAGGTGCCTCGCCCAGACAACGTCTCCGCCGAGTTCTAACCGTACTTGCCTTGGCCCCGGCCTCCTCTCCCAACCTCCGCCTCGCCTCATTCATCCCCAAAAGAGGCTCCTGCCAACGCCGGAACAGCACGGTCCACCATTGTGACGACCGTCGATCTCGAAGCGCACTTCAATCTATCCGTCGGTCAGTAAAGCGACGAGAGACGAGCCTTTCCGCCAGACAGAAGCGTACCATCCACCTGCCTAAGCACTCTGCTTCGCCTCATCCTCCTTCGCCCCCTCTCCTCTCGCCATTTCTCTCTCTATTCCTCTCTTTCATTCTTCCCCTTCTTCTTGTATCTTCATCTCATCCCTACAGCTCTCTCCTGCTCTTTCCCGCTCTGGCCTGAGCAGCAGCTCGTCTGCGGTCTTTTGTCATATCTCGACCTCTCTCTCACTCTCGTTCTCCCTCTCTCTTCGAGCCATCACCAATCTCCGTCCTCTTCTCCGCCCCGTTCCGAGCCTGCCCCTTCTCCTCCGAATCGACGCGCCCGACTTTCTCCTCCGACGCCGACGCCTACGCCGACGCCGCGCCCCCCGCTTGCTCTCCTGATGGCGTAGTCTGGGGCATGGCAGAACGAATACCGGCTGGCGAGAACCAAGAGCGACTTGCCTCGTCACCGTCGACAGCCTCCGCTGCCGCCAATCAAAGGTACGCTGCACGGGTTTCTGTTTCGCCCTCGTTCTTCTCGAGTCCGTTTTCCTAGCCGAGTCTGTGACCAGCCCTTTCTTTCCCGTTTCCTCTGCCCTACGCTGTTCCCCCCCCATTCCTGCATCATTATCATCATCATTGTCATCGTTGTCATCGTCCTTTTTTGCGGCTCGTCAGTCCTCTTTCTGCCCCAAGTGCTCCCGTTCACTTGCCCAGTGCCGGCTGGCAAGCCTACATACATTCATACAGCGTGGGCTCAGTGGCCCCCGATTTCCCCAAACCCAGCTCCACTGTGCGCACTGCCTCTCCGGCACCTGGCACCGGCCAGCTTGTCTTATCTCCTCCGTGCATCTCCTTCCTCAGCCATATCTGCACCCCTCCATACTCTCGATTTTTCTTCCCACCCTCCTTTCTGCCACCACCTCTTCCCTTCTGCACCTCTCCACGCCTCGTCCTCCCGTACATCGGGTCTTCTTTTGTCGTCGTCCGCTTCTGTTTTCGGCGCCGCACATTTCGTCGCCGATCAGGTTGAAATATCGCCTGCCGTGCAGGGCCGCCAATCGCCTATTCCTTTCACCAGCCCTTCCCGTTTTTTTTCTTCCCCTACCACCGAGCTGCTGCTCCAGCCTGCCTGTGCCGGGTCTCACTTTTCGGTGGCCCTTTTCTTCGCAGCCTCTTCTTCGTCTTCTTCTCCTACCTATTACTGCACCCATGGTTATTGTAGCACGTTGCCACATTTCGGGTCACTCATGTCTCCCAGAATAACCAGGTCCTCAGCCCGCCAAGCAGCGAGCCAAGCTGCTCATCATCCAGACTCTCTGCCTGCGTCAGCCTCAACCCCGAGCTCGATCACGACTTCCCAACAACCGGGTCGAAAACGAAAGGTTTCGTCCAACGAAAGCAGTCCGCAGACTACGTCACACGCCAGCTCTGCGGGACGACGGTCCAAGAGACAAAAGGTTCCGGAATCTGGTGCCGCCACGTCGTCGGGCCTGACTTCGTCGCTTGCGTCCCGACCGCGGAGAAAGGGAAAGGCTCCCGTCGACATGGATAGCCAAGAGTACGTAACATCGGCTTGTTCCAGGCTGGGTCCCCGCTTGTCTCCCCCTCCCCTCCTCCTCCTCCTCCTCAGACTTCCGATGAGGACGGACTTTTGGATGGCAGATTGCTGACGCCATCACCGCAGTGGTCCGCCTGGACCCCCAGCTGCCCCCGAAAATAGCGCCGAGGTATCCAGAAAGTCCAGTCGGAGCAAGAAGTCGGCTGCTGCAGGAACAGGTTGGTGGCTCATTGTCTACATCTACCCCGCCTTTGTTTGGTGTTTCCGGAGAAAACTGGACTGACGTTGGACCAGATTCCAGCTCCAACTCTGGCCCCGGTGTCGCCTCGCGGAGATCTCGACGTAATGCGAATAACACGGACGACCCTGATACGACCATGAGCGGAACGGAGGAGAACAACGATCCGGGTCCACCTCCGCCCCTTCCTCCTGCCGAAGAAGAAGACAGTGATGACCACGATGAGGATGACGAAGGTGGCGAACAACACGGCCGCTATGAGGGCAACGATGACGACGATCCTTTCGGCGGATTTGGCGGTCCAGGCTCGGGTCTGTCTAATACTCTTCGAGCTCTCACCGGCATGATGTCGGGCCTATCCGGGCGGCTCCGCGACCTGCTCAACAACCTGCGGCAAGACGACCTGTCGCTGCAGGTGATTGCTCTGCAGGAACTCTCCGAGATCCTTTTGGTGTCCAACGAGGACAATCTGTCCGGGCATTTCTCGCCCGATGCCTTCGTCAAAGAGTTGGTGCTTCTGATGAACAAGGAGGAGAGCCCGGAGGTCATGCTCTTGGCCTGCCGCTGTTTGGCAAATTTGATGGAAGCTCTTCCCGCGAGTGTCGCCAACGTCGTCTATGGAAACGCCGTGCCCGTCCTCTGCCAGAAGCTGCTCGAAATCTCCTTTATCGACTTAGCGGAGCAAGCACTCAGCACGCTGGAGAAGATTTCTGCCGAATATCCGTCGAGTATCGTTCGCGAAGGTGGACTCACGGCTTGTCTCTCTTATCTGGACTTCTTTGCTACCAGTACGCAACGGACCGCCGTCACGACGGCCGCCAATTGCTGCCGCAACATACCAGACGACTCCTTTCCCGTCGTGAAGGAGGTGATGCCTATTCTGCTCAACGTATTGGGGAGCAGCGACCAGCGCGTTGTCGAGCAGGCCTCACTTTGCGTTTCCGGCATCGTCGAGAGCTTCAAGTACCAATCCGGCAAGCTGGAGGAACTCGTTAGCGTCGATCTACTTCGCGTGGTCCTGAGGCTTCTTGTTCCTGGCACTACCAACCTCATCGGATCCAATATCCATACTCAGTTTCTCCGTGTGCTGGCCTTTACGGCCCGTGCCAGCCCGCGACTCTCGGCGGAGCTCTTCAAGCTGAATATTGTCGAGACGCTCTACCACATACTCACCGGTGTTTCTCCACCCAGCGGCACCGACGACGTGGCCTCGAAGCTGGACAGCGTCGTCGTCATGCAGGCGCTGATTCACCGCCCCAGAGACCAGATCGTGGAGACGCTCAACGTCATATGCGAGCTTTTGCCAAGTCTTCCTCGCAATGCGGATCCATCCTTTGGTGATTTTGTCGAGCTGCCGTCCTCAACGGAGCCAATCACTCCATCGTCGGTAGATGGCAGGAGCCGGCGAACCCCCAACGATAAGCGGCTCGAGCTCTTGGAGGATTGCAAGGAGCAGGTCCGCCGATTTGCCTTGATTATCTTTCCCACCCTCACCGATGCCTTCTCGAGCACGGTCAACCTAAGCGTCCGCCAGAAGGTGCTTACGGCGCAGCTAAAGATGTTGTCTAATCTGGACGAAGTCATTCTCTCGGAGGCCCTCACTCCGGTTCCGTACGCGTCGTTTTTGGCGTCGATCCTTTCTCAGAGGGATCATCCGTCGCTGGTGATGCTGGGTCTTCAGGCCACCGAGCTTCTCTCGAGTCGTCTGGACAATATTTACCGATATCAGCTATATCGCGAGGGTGTCATCTACGAGATCAACAAGCTGGCGACCGAAGAGCTGTCCTCCGACTCGGCACAGGAAGCGACGACTCAAGATGACAAGGTTGACAAGGGAGCCGCAAATTCTGGTGGAAGCGGTCGAGGCGACGCATCCGGATGTGACTCGGACGAGGACGAAGGCAACGAAAATGCCGATAACGACGAAGGCGAGGCACAAGACACGTCGGCCGATGACGAGGAAGACGATGAAGAGGAAGACGACGAGGAGACTGGGGAAAACGAACACGAGCCGATTCCGGGCGACATGTCCCCCGCTAGCTCTCGGGGATCTACCATGTCCCTGGACATGCCTCCTCATCGATATGTGTCCGACGTGCGGTCCACGAAGTCCCGCATCCGTGACGTGGCCAAGAGATTTCTGGAGAACCACGAGAGTGGAGGACACGGTCAGGCCATGAAGGCCGAGGCTGCTGCCATCCTCAACGCACTTTCCGACTTGGCGGGCGAGCTCGACGCCTTTTACCTGAAGCGGACTGCGGCCAACCTGGCGCCTCGAAAAGGCAAGGAGCTGTTCCTGCAGCTAGCCTCCTACTTCGATACGGACGTGTTGGAAAGCGTGACCAGCGCTGAACTCCTCGCCTCCGGCCTTGTGCGCACTCTGCTCGATGTCTTCAGTAACCCAGATGAAGAGTTGGCGCGCGAGGCGCAATCGACTTTCCTCGAGATTTTCATGGGGCATGCCCTGAAGTCGAGGCCCAAGACTACGACGGCGGAATCGCCTGCGACGCCGTTCAGTGTGATGATCCACAAGCTTCAAGATTTGCTCAGTAGGTCTGAGCATTTCGAAGTGATTACGGTGCATCACAATACCTTTGATGGAAACCGGAGCAGCCCTGCCTCTATGCTCGGGAAGCAGATCCGCTTGAGAATGGTCGCGGATGACGAGTCTAACATTCCTCGCCCGTATCGGAACATCATGGTTTCCATCCACGCCATCGCCACCTTCAAGTCGCTGGACGACTACCTTCGCCCGCGCATCAGTTTGGCCGAGCGTCCGCAGAGCTCTCGTCGCGAGGGACTAGCCAGAGCCTTTGCCGCTATATCCGGCGCGGGTGGCTTGCCGCTTAGCAGCGCGGCTGCTCGCCTCGTCGACAGGTCAGCGCTCACCGGAGGCCAGACGCCCCCACCCCCGCCGCCTCCGCCGCCTCCACCACCTCCGGCGGCCCCGACGCCTTCGGGATCGCGGCATTCGCGGCGGTCGAAGAATAGGAACGCCTCGCGATCCAGCGACCCACCGCCGGCGTCAGAACAGGCTGGGGGTCCGTCTCGTGGAAAGGGTACCCTGCGACGCTCGTCGCGGCGACACGCCGCGTCGAGCGAAGCTGCCCTGCCTGCCCGTCCTCCGCCGACGGAAGAAGACGAACCACGGAGCACCTTGGAATGCGCCGACGAGCGGCAGCTTACGGACGAGGATGACGGCGAGGACGACGCTGGCGCGCTGAATGCCATCGTCGGTGAGCTGGACGAGGACATGGACGACGATGACAAGTCGGCGCCCGAGCCATCTGCCGTCAACCTCGAAGTCGCGACCGGCGGTAAGATCACGGCTCGGAAGGATGACGGGACGAGGGTCCCGACGCCGGCAGGATCAAGCCTATTCACGCGCAGTGGTGACCGTTCGCTCTCCGGGTCCGGGCGGGGCACGCCGACAACGACGACGGCCGTGGCGAGGCCCGCGCCCGCGCCCGCGCCAATGTCTTACGCCTCGGCCTTGCAGGCCGTCCCTCAGGATTGGCACATCGAGTTTAGCCTCGATGACAAGGTCATACCGAACGAGACGACCATTTACCGCGCCGTGCATACGTCGACGTCGAGCAACACGGAGGACTTGCTGAGCCGCAGCATCTGGTCTGCTACCCATCCGATCAAGTTCAAGCGGGTCCCGGGTCCGCCGCCGGCCGAGTCGCAAGGCTTTGGATTCAACGCCGAGGTAGAAGGAGAGACGGAAGACGGGGTTCCAGCATCGCTCGCCAAATTTCCGACGACTGCCTCCATTCTCCGTCTTCTGAACATCCTGCACGAGCTCAACGCCAACATCGAGGATATTTTGGCTGAGAAGAGAAACGACATCGTCAGCCTTCATACGGAACCGCCGTCTCAGTTCGTCAACACGAAGCTCACCGCGAAGCTGAACCGCCAACTCGAGGAGCCACTCATCGTGGCCAGCAGCTGTCTGCCGAGCTGGTCGGAAGACCTGGCTCGCTTGTATCCCTTCCTCTTCCCTTTCGAGACACGTCATCTCTTCCTCCAGTCCACTTCGTTCGGATATGCTCGGTCGATGGCACGGTGGCAGAATGCGCAATCGGCGGATGACAACCGGCGGGACCGCAACAACGACCGGCCATTCCTCGGTCGTCTGCAGCGGCAGAAGGTGCGCATCTCTCGGCTGAAAATACTCGAGTCGGCCCTCAAAGTCATGGACCTGTACGGGGCGTCGCAAAGCATCCTCGAAGTCGAGTACTTCGAAGAAGTCGGCACCGGACTGGGTCCGACGCTGGAATTCTACTCGACGGTGTCGAGAGAGTTCTCCAAGAAGAGGCTGAAGCTGTGGCGTGAAGTGGACTCATCTGGGTCGGCCGAGTTCGTATCGGGCCAGGCCGGGCTCTTCCCACGGCCCCTCAGTCCGGAGGAGCTCATGTCGCCTAACGGGGAGCGGATCCTGCACTTGTTCAGGATGCTGGGAAAGTTTGTGGCGCGGTCCATGATCGACTCCCGCATCATCGACATCCACTTCAATCCCATCTTCTTCCGGATCGGGGACACGCCGTCGACGGGAGTGAAGCCGTCGTTGGGTGCTGTCAAGATGGTGGATCCGGGTCTAGCGCGCTCGCTCAAGGCTATTAAGAATTTCTCGCTGGCGAAGCGGGAGATTGACGAGGACCCAGGCCGGTCGGCGGCGCAGAAGGTAGCCGACACGACGAACCTGACGATCGACAACGTCAAGCTCGAGGATCTTTGCCTGGACTTTACGCTGCCTGGCTACCCCGACATAGAGCTGGAGGAGAACGGTTCGCACACTCGGGTGACGATGGAAAATGTCGACTTGTATCTCGATCGGGTCATCGACATGACGTTGGGGTCTGGCGTGCGCCGACAGGTGGATGCCTTCCGCACAGGCTTCTCGCAGGTGTTTCCGTACTCTGCCCTCAGCGCCTTTACACCCGACGAGCTGGTCAGCCTGTTTGGTCGAGTGGAAGAGGACTGGACGCTCGAAAGTAAGATCCCAGAAGATGAACCGGTGCCGGCGCAAGAGGCATGCTAACAATGTTGACAGCCCTGACCGATTCTATCAAGGCCGACCACGGCTACAATATGGATAGCCGAAGTGTCAAGCACCTGCTGCAGACGATGAGCGAGTTCGACGTTCAGCAGCGGCGTGAATTCCTGCAGTTTACGACGGGTAGCCCTAAGCTTCCGATCGGCGGTAGGTCGCGTCTAAGTCCTGTCACGGTGTTTGAAGCCATCGCTGACCGGTTGGTTGCTCGCAGGTTTCCGGAGCTTGACGCCCATGT
The DNA here is from genome assembly GCA_003339455.1 of Ophiocordyceps camponoti-leonardi (nom. inval.). NCBI lineage: Eukaryota > Fungi > Ascomycota > Sordariomycetes > Hypocreales > Ophiocordycipitaceae > Ophiocordyceps > Ophiocordyceps camponoti-leonardi. The sequence goes on along the minus strand of PDHP01000016.1, from coordinate 281,930 downwards.
TCACGGTGGTGTGCAAGCCGAGCGAGGCGCCCTATACATCGGACGATTATCTGCCCAGCGTCATGACGTGCGTCAACTATCTGAAACTACCGGACTACACTACGGTGGGGGCCATGAGAAAGCAGCTGTTTACGGCGATGAAGGAGGGTCAAGGGGCCTTCCACCTGTCGTGAGGGCACGGAGAAGGCTTGTTGCCGGGATAAGGTAACGGCCAAAGACAAGGGAAAGGAAATTAAAAAGTGCAAAAGAAAAAACATGAAAAAGAAGACAAAACCAGAAAAAAAAATCTCTAAAGAAGGAAAACGCGAAAGACACGTCTGATTGGCACACGAATGCTTTGAGCGCACGACGACAGGTTGACGTGAGCCATGATGGATGGCATAGCAGCGAGAACAGGGTCAACGGGGGGAAAGGGGGAAGGGGGTGAGGGCAGATAAAGGGGCGACGGAGATTATGGTCTTGTTCGTTTTCTGCGAGTGACGGAAATGGGCAGTGGCGCCTTGATCACATTATACGAGCAGCTCAGCGACTTGTCATGTACCCAGCAGAATGAAGGGGGACGGGGGGGGGGGAGAAGCGGTAGGCAGTGGCTATGAAGAATATTGAGTTTCCTTGTTTGTAAATAAAAAACAACATGACTTGCCCCGAGATGTGACATCTATCGATCTCTTTGGGTTGTCTGCCGTGATTGCTCTGAGCTATGTGGCTCTCGAATGATCTACACTGCTGATCTCGCCTATCGCAGGAACAAGCAAAAGAGCAAGCTCGGGACGAGAAAAGAGAAAACAAGGTGTCAAAGCAGGTCTTCGTCATCTTCCGAGTCACAGATCTCGAGCCGAGGCGGCGAAGGACCGTGGTCATGCAGAAGACTGTCGGGGAGCATCTGGCTCTTGGTCAGCAGAGGCGTCTTGTTGTTGTTGTTGATGATGGCGGCGGCGGCGGAGGAGGAGGTCCCGGCGTCCGGCTCGGGCGAGAGGGAGACGTGAGAGGCGCCGTGGTCGAGAAAGGCGATGCTAGATGAGGATGGCATGGGAGGCCGTTCGGGGGTTGAAGGTTGGGAGGCGGTCGTTGCTTGGGAAGGGCGGAAGGGGGGACGGGAAGGTAGGGGGAAAGGCGGAGGAGGAGGCGGAGGAGGGCGGAAGTGGGTTGTAGGAGCGGAGTCTTGTCGTGCTGTTCGTTCGGAATTTGGGGGAGAAGAAAGGGGGGAGGAGGAGGAGGAGGGGATGAGGATGATGGGGCTTGAAGGGGGGGCGTCTTCGTTGTTGTTGTCGTCGTCGTCGTCGTCGTCGTCGTCGTCGTCGTCGTCGTTGAAGAGGGCGTGTCGGAGATTCCATAGGAGTTGGCCTACGACGGCGGGGGGCAGATAATGATGTCGAAGGACGGGCCCGGAAGGGATCCAAGCTTCTCGCCGCATGTCAGACTCGGAGACGACGTCGTTGAGTTCGTACATTTGTCTGATTCGAAGTCTCGACTGTTTCTTTCCAGGTAGTTGTCCTCCTTTTCCTCGTCCTTCTTCTTCGTCATCTAGACCTTGTTCTTCTTCCACGCAAGCCATGTATCGCAAAACACCGCCGTCGAGGAACCATATCCTGACGACGAGTTTCGTCGACGTCAGCGTCGTGCTCTTCCCGTCGATGTGTTTCGTGAGGCCGGAGATGAGGGGCGCCGTCTGGAAGGGGAGGAGGATGTCTGTTCGGGGCGTCGGGGGCGGCATTGAGCGGAGGATCGGGGCCGGGACGCGTTGAGACTCTAGTGGAGGGAGGAGTTGTTGTCGTGGGGTTTTCGTCTGAGATGGATCGTCATCATTGTCGTCTTGTTCAGCCTTGATGTTATCATCATTGTCATCGTCGTCGTAGTGATGTTCTGAGCCGTCGTCGTCGTCATCCGAGTCGGGAATCTCCACCACGTCACTCTCCTTCTTCACCACCACCACCACCTTCTCCTCCTCTTCCTCTTCCTCTTCTTCTCGACTCCTCTGAAAAGGGTGAGCGGAAGGGACAGGAGAAGAAGCGAAGCGAATGCGCTTGACCTGCGGCTCCTCGTCGTCATCTCCGCCACCTCCACCGTTGCCGTAACGGTCGCCATCGCCATCGTCATCATCGGTATCGGCATCCGAGTCGGCGACGAAAGCGGTGGCATCGCTACGACTGCCGAGGAGTTGCGTCAGCGTCTGCGTATGAAGAAGTTGGTGATTTCTTTGCTTCGATTCGCCCTGTCCTTCACCCACAGTGTGCCTCCGTTTGGTCGTCATTTCCTCCTTTTTCTTCTTCGTCTTCTTCTTCCTTCTTTTACCTTCTTCTCCATCATCATCGTCTTCGTCGTAATCGTCGTCGTCGTCGTCGTCATCGTAATCTCGCTTTTCCTTCGTAGATAATCTCCTTCTCCTCCTCTTCTTCTTCTTTCTCCATACATCTTCCTCTCCTTCCTCTCCCCCATCCTCTTCCTCATCTTCATCAGCCCCCTCCTCATCTCCATCTTCTTCGAAACTGGATACGAAATCAATCTGCGTCAGCGTCTGCTGTCGTAGCCTCGACGGCGTCTGTCGACCGTATGTGCGGATGACGCTCCGTCTTCGTGAGGGGAACTGCTTCTGCCTCGGGGCGGGACAAGATCGGTATACTCTGGTGGTTGCCTCTCTTTCAGTCGCCATTTTGTTTCTGTGATCTTCTCTTCTCCTCGAGGTCAAAAATCTTGCCCTGATTTTGTAAAAGTACTCCGTACATGTATCAGAGGTGTGTGTGTGTGTGTGTGTGTGTATGTGCGCGCGGGAGAACACGTGCGGATAAGGACCTACAGAAAAACGCGTCATAGATATATGTATAGCTCAAAATCTTGAGACGCGCCGCGACGCGCTTCACGTGACATTCTCAAATCAACGAACACCACCCCTCTCTGCCTATTCCATACCCCCCTGTGAGTTCACCAAGAACCAACCCCTTTTTGAATCTACCGCAAGTCCACAACCATTCGACAGACGTGGGTAGCAAAAGAGAGACGAAAAAAAAAAACACAAGCAGATCCAAATACAAACACCCCTCCAGCCGCCCCCCCCCCCAGCTTCGACATGAGATCATCCCATCATCCTTTCAACCCTTATTAACGAAAGGCCGCCTTGACCTCGGCTCGTGGCCACTCGTATGGCACCTCCCCCCCGTACACCTCCGTCGTCACCCGCCCGATCCGACTCTCGACCTGGCCGTAAAAGAGCTCGCACTCGCGCGTCACCTTGAGTACCAGCCCTCGGCTCAGGCCCGGGTCGTCCGCGTCGCCAAAGTGCTTCTCCACCCGCTTTCGCAGCGCCTCGATCCCCTTGCGTACTTCCTTGGCCTCGTACGAGCCCAGAATCTTGTTAAAGGTCGCGCTGCTGTTCGACGGCTGCCGCGCGATGGCCTCGCCCAGTTTCCCCATCTGCAGCTGCGCCTCGATGTTCTCCAGCTGATCCAGGAGCTTGCCCAGCGGCCGCCGCATGACCGCGTTGATATAAAGGCCCATGTGCTCGTGATACGTCGACTTGGCCTGCTCTTTCCACTCTTCCAGTAGCTCCAGCCCGCGCGTCTCCGTCTCCTCCATGAAGTGGTTCATGTTCTCGATGAGCAGGATGTGAAAGTTGAGCGCCTCCTTGTCTTCCGCGTCCGCCCCTCCGCTCGTCACCGTCACCGTCGGATGCTCCCGCGCAATCACCATGAGCGAGTCGAACATGGACTTGAGGATCCGCTCGTACTCGCGGTCCACCGTCCGTCTCAGCGCCATGTTGGCCTCCTGTCCCGTCATCATGCTCTCGATGGCGGTCGCAAACGAGGGAAACACGCGGATGAACGAGATGACGCCTTTCCGCTTGTTGACCTTGACCTTGGTCTCCTCGATCGCACGGATCTGTTCGTCCACGAACTTCCGGAACCGGCCCTCCAGCACTCCATGCAGTTTCTGCAGCAGCGTGTTCACGTAGTCCTGGTTTGAACGGCTCATTTCGAGTAGCTTCTTTTCTAGCAACGCTAGCACGCCAACCCCTTGTCTAGATGGGTGTCAGTTGAGAACCAAAAAAAAAAAGAAAGGGGGCAAGAAGGGTACGAATAGGTAACAGTGGAGCTTACAGAGCATCTTGTCCCAACACCCAATCCATCAGTCTCTGAAGCTCCGACTCGAGAAAGGCGAATATCACTTCCATAGAGCGCGTGACCCGCCTCGCCAGGTCGCGGTCCGGCTCCATGAGACGATGCCGCCGGAGGTCGCCGCCTCGCCGATCCCGAGGCAGGCACGCCGCCACCGCGTCCGGGAAATCGACCTGCTCGAGCGTCGTCGCGTGGAAAAAGTCGATGATGAAGTTCTGCTCCATCTCGACCAGCGGTAGCACCTCGTCCAGCACGCTAGAGAAGACCTCGTAAGCGTGGCACCCGCCTTCGCGGTTCGCCTTGTCCACCGTCGTCGTCGACGCCGTCCGCCCGTCCAGCGGCGACCGCAGCGCTCTGGCCAGCGTCTGGCTCCTCTTAACCGTCAGCTTGCGCGCCGTCGTCGCCACCCCGCCCTCTTGATGCTTCTCCACCTGCGACGAGAAGAGCAGGTCGGCCTCGTCTCCCGTCAGCTTCCGCGCGTTGCGCCGCAAGACGGCCACCACGTTCTGGATCTGGCCCATGTACAGCGGGTGGCTCTTGTCCTGGTAGATCTGGAGCAGCCGGTTCCAGTTCTCCAGGTCGACGTCTCTGGCGTAGAGCATAAGCGGGCTGTACCGCCACAGCAGGTCTCTGCCGGCGTCGTAGCTGGACGCGTTCGACGTGGCTCCGTCCAGACACCGCTGTGTCTCGGAAAAGGCTTCGTCAAACTGTCGGGCCATAAACTCGATGAGCCGCCGCATGAAGTAGGCGCTCTCTTGCATGTACATCTGCTTCTTCTCCTGCACAATTCTCATGTTACCGTAGTCGCTGTTGAGCCCGAGAGCCTGGTCCGAGTCGCCACCTCCCTTGGCCTCGGCCGCTGTCGGCGCGACCTCGTGGCCCCCAAGCGTCGGATCCATCTTCGTCATGGCTCTGAAGAGCGTCACCAGCGCCGATTCGACATCCTCGAGCCCACGCGTCTTCTCCAAAGGCGCGATACGTAGTGCCTCGAGATCGTTGGATGTGATGGCGCACGTCTCGAGAAGGGACTCAAGTTCTCGCCGCAGAAGCTTCTGGTTAGCCGTTTGCACCTGAAGGCCTTGGCCCTGCGCCTCGATGTACGAAATGTCTTCAGAAAGCGTCTGCGAAAAGAAGCCTGTCAGTCGCCGTGCCTTTCATGCATCGCACGGTGCAACATACCGATAGTTCGACGGCATACAAGGTCAGCAGATTATCCATTTCGTCACACTCGGAGATGGCCAAATCGATGCCTCGCTTGATGGCGTCTACCCTCTCGTCCTCTTCTTGGAATCGAGCAAGCCAGCCGCCGGCCTGCGCCTTGTTGAGCTCCCTCTCAATGTCCGTCTTGATGTCGTCCATGGTTTGCGTGCGCATCTGTTGACCAGGAACCCAGCCAAAGTGATCTAACCACTTTCCAAACTCCTCGCTCCTGCCATCCAGAATGCTGGGGTCAATGCCGAGTGATTGGAGGTATTTGACATCGTTGCCGGCGACAACTGAGCGCGCAGCCTGTTCCTCCTTCTTGACCTCCTTCTTGACTTGTTTACTTTTCTCCTCGCTCGGTGATGGTTGGGCGCTTGCTACCCGGCTGACACTTGCCGTCGGCTGATCAACCTTGACGTCGTTCGAATCACGGCGATCCGTTGGCTTGAGCGCATCCGTGGATTCCGACCTCGGGTCGCGAGACACCGGCCTTGACGGGGCCGGTACGACGCTCGTGATGCCATCGGGACCATCTGCCTTGCTCTGTGTCTGGCGCAGTCGATCTCCTGCACCGCCGGGACGTGGACGAAACGCAGTGGCTGCCGAGGCCGCTTTCCAGAGTGCGCCGGCAATGTCTCCCTTGGACCGTTTGGCCTTGATCATAGGGCCAAGCCCAGGTCGGGATTCGTCTTGACCGGGTGGATCCGGACTAAGAGACAGCTCTGTCGGCGAAAGGGCCTCGGTGGCGGTCGAGGTCGAGGCTCCCTTGGCGCCGCGGATCGGGTCTGACTTGGGAGACACCTCCCTCGTGTTAGTATTTAAGGCTGTCACAACGCATTTCCCAATATCCTGATCCCTGCTCGGATGCAGAGACCGATCGAGAGAGTCGACCTTGCCATCGAACGAGCGTCCCATGCTCTTTGGGGATGGGGGAATGGGCTCTCTCGCGGCATTGGGGCTCACCAGTGGTGGTGGGACGAGGTCCCTATCCTGAGGACGAGACGGATCCATGGGCGGTCTTCGCCTCTCTGGGGGCGGCCGTTCGTCTGGGTGCGCCGAGGGGGGACGCGCCGGAACATCCTGAGGCTGCTCCGACGACTCACGCGACTCGCCGTATCGTGGTGATGCGCCCGCGCCGTAAATGCCGTTGCGAGATCGGGACGTGTGGCTGGGGTCATCGCGCCTGTGAGCCATAGAGTTGGCTTCCGCATCCGGGCTCTTGTCCGTCTGAGCGGCCCACCGCGTAGCGGCTACTCGATCCCTTGAGGAGACGGACTCGGAGCTCGGAGCGGGGGAACCGGTTCCATTCAACAGCGGTCGAGAAGCCGATGACTTCTGAAGCCGCGACGGCTCAGGTGTGCCTGAAGATGGCGTAGGCACAAGGGCAGAAGGCGATGCCACCGACGAGGCGGCCGACTCGACGCCTGGCGACCTAGCCGAGGAAGCAGTAGGACGGCGCCCGGCGCCCAGGACTTGATCCAGCTCTCTCGGATCGAAGCCCGTCAGCTCGGGGACTTTTCCGCCCGTGTATTTACCGAAAATCTTGATGAGACTGGCGACGAAAAACTTCTTTTCCTTATCCGTCTGTGCCTGCCAAAAGTACTGTTTTCCCAGCGTGACGATAAACCCCGTGTCGCCAGCCCATTCGCGGTAGCTGAGCCCGACCTGAGGACCGGTAAAGGACTCGATCTGGCTGAGATCATCGAGGTTCCAGGTTTTGCCTATAGAAAAAGTGCCGGACGCATTTTCCTTTGACTTGTGCATGCGTACGCGGCCCGATCTACGTACGGCCACGATGATGATGCGTGGCTTCTCCGACTCGGGGGTTCGTGCTTCGGGGGGCGGTGGCGACGAAGGATGTTGAGAGTATTCGGTAATTCGAATGTGTGTGATGTATGTCTCGATTACTGCATGAAAGAGAGCTGGTGAGTATCTTATCATTTTCCCTTCTCTTGGTGGTTTTGGAAGCCACGCTGCAGCTCATCGAGGCCCCAACATGCAGCCGTGACGACCTGATGCTCTCTGCAGAGCCATTATAGGAAGACGTACGCGAACCGTCAGGCTCCCTCTTGCTGAAGCAGCTTTCGATGATGCGGCGCTTTTCATCCTCGAAACGCTCTGCCCGCGAGGCGGCGGCCGAGGTGACGCCGGCTCCGTTCACGCGGTCCATGGAATCGACTCTCCGGAAAGATGTTCATGAAGAAGCGCCCAGACCGGAAGCTGCGAAGTGATGAAGCATCGTTTCGGTGGCGTGAGCAGGCGAGGAGGCTCGTGGGCGGAGGGCGAGCGGCAAGGCTGAAGAGGTGTGATGAACTGATGATCGATCATGGGGGAAGTGTGGTCTCTGAGGGGGAGGGCTCCACAGAGAAGTACCTCAGATGCCGTCCAAAGTATGGGTAGAAGGGGCGTTGAGAGTCGGGTAAACCATGGGGGTTTTTTACACCGGAAGTTATGGTGTGTCCGCGGCTGAGAAGGGTGCCATACTATCACACTCATGGAGCAGCGCCACAGAGCAGTACCCAAAGACCTGGGTATCGATACATGAGAAGTCTAGCCACAGCTGGAAACAGTTCCGGTGAGCGTGCGTCTGAGGCTGTAAGCAGTTTTACCCTATCCCTACTTCTTCTTCTACGCCTCTATTCTACCAAGCCTGCTACAACGACGATCGGATGGCTCCGTCGCGTCCAGAAAAAATCTTCTTGACCTTTTCCAGATCGAGGGCTTCAATTGTCCTGCCCCGATAGCCTGTCATGGTCTCAGCCATGAAGAGGGCGTTATAAATTGCCTCTTCGACGGCATCGGCGGTGGCGTCGAAGAGACCATTGATAGAGTCATTGTCTGTCATTTCCACGGCCCGAGTATGAGGCTCGTCCGGAAATTGTGTCCCGTCAGGTGGCAGGATCTGGAAGGGCACCTTGTTTGCCGTCGAGAAGGCGAGGAAGATGTCACCCGAGTTGTTGTGGCCGTGGCCACCCACCCTGGCCAGCCCAACCGTCGCCCGCCGAGCCAACCTTTGCAGCTGAATTGGTAGCAACGGCGCGTCGGTTGCGATGACAATGATGATGCTGCCATCCTTGCGAGGCTCCGGTCCCGAGCTGCGGCGATGTTCCTGCCGTTCCTGAAGCAGGCGGCCGACGTGGATACCGCCTATGCGAAGGTCCTCCTTGTTGCCATAGTTGGCCTGGACCAGGACGCCGACGGTGTAACTGGCGGCAGCGCCGCGGACAATGCGGCTGCTGGAGCCGGTGCCGCCCTTCCAGCGGTGACATATCATGCCGGTGCCGCCACCCGTGTTGCCCTCGGGAACGGCTTCACTCGACGCGGAGTCGACGCCTTTCATGATGTGTTCAGGCGTCACGGCGAAACGACCTGCATCACTGAGAAAGCCGTCGTATGTCTCGGCGACGAGAGGAAACATGAAAAGGTCTTCGGCTTCTTTGCGATACCGCTTATACAGAAGATTCATGACGCCGCGATAGCCCTCACCGACAGACGAGGTGGCGGTGATGATGATGGGCGAGCAAAGTATACCCGTCTCGTTGATCCAATGAGCGCCTGTCATCTCGCCACAGCCGTTGAAGCGAAAGACGCCAGCGAAGGACGAGTGCCGCAGCCAGTCTTTGGTCGGCAGAATTACCGTCACGCCGGTGTTGACATCGCTGTCGGGCTGCAACGACTGGGTATGGGCCAGTACGCCGGGCACGTCGGTGATGGAGTTGAGCGTTCCCGTGGAGAACTTTCCAAGGTAAAGTTGCGGCAGCACTTCACGGACGCGGCCGCGGCCGGACGACTTATGCTGGGGCATGGTTGTGAGCTCTCAAAGGAGTTGGATGATCGCGAATGTCCTGTGGAATAGGGCAGGTCATGTCCTTGATACATATCAGCAGGAATTTTGCCATGATATCGGAGGGTCGGCAGTGCCAATCCGAGGGCGCAACCAAGGACATAGCGGCTGTAGCCTGTATCACACACCGATGTGATGCATGGACGGTGTCATCACTTTACATATATTTTGCACCCATAAAGTTATTCTGATGCAGTCTCACCCCAACTTGGCCTTCATCTGCATGTGCGTACGGCTGTATGTATGTACATACATACATATCCGTACATGTATGCAGACCCAAGTGATCATGTTCAAGCGGTTATAGAGATGGAGATGTCCAGGGTAGCCGTTCGTGGTCAAAATGAAGATTTTCGTGTCGTCGCAGTTTCGTTCTGCAGAATCAATTTCTAACCAAAGTCCATATCTCTCTTTCCGCCCGTTTCTCGTCCTCCTCGATTCGCTGCCCCAGCAGAGCGAGAGTTCGCCCAAGAACCAGGGGAGTCCCGCTTAGTAGCTGTCATCACCACCGCCTCCTCCACCGCCACCGCCGCCGCCACTGTAGCCACCTCCACGTCCTCCACCTCCGCGTCCTCCGCCTCCACGTCCTCCGCCACGGCCTCCACCACCACCTCGACCCCCATAGAAACCACCACCGCCATTATATAGGCCGCCGCCTCCGTAAGAAATGACCGGCGGCTCGGGAGTAGGCTGATAGAACGGGGGTTGGGGAGGAGGAGTAGGGTTGCACTGAGGGTCGCCCGGCGCGCAACACCCAGTGTCGTCTTGCTGACAATCAGGAGTAGGCTGAGGAGCCGGAGGTTGAGGAGCCGGAGGCTGAGGAGGCGGAGGCTTGTTTTTGCCGCACAAAGAGGCAAAAAGTAAGCATAAGGTCGACTTGGCCTCGGTCGCCTGGACTTCACGCTTGTTCATGGTGGTGGGAGAGGCCAAGGAGCCGGCCATGAAGGCGACTGCCACCGTCAAGACTTCGATCTTCATCTTTGCTGGTCTTGTTCGTCTGAGTGCTTTGCTTGAAGATGCTGGAGATGTTGAGATCGAGAGGAGCACCCGGGCTTGCTTCTTATACCTCGTGTCATTGGGGGGGGGGGGGGGGGAAGAGAAGAGAAGAGGAACTGGCGGAATGTGTATTCAGCGCCATGCGAGAATCGCCCAAGCTCTTTTCCCATCACACAATCGACGTCCGTCTCGTGGGCTCGAGATGTTCGAGTGGCTGCCACGCCTACACGTGGGCTTCTTTTTGTGCATTCCTGGCTTGTCTCAGCGAGGAAGAGTGCCGTTGCTGCTGCTACCGGGCCCCCCCTTTTCCCCCTCCTTACGCTCGCTGACCAGCCTTCCTGGGAGTGATTCTCTGCAACGTCGCTGGCACTTGATCCAACCCTATCCTACTCAGTAGACCAAGCATCGATCAAGTGGGAGAAAAAAACCAGCCACACCAACTCGCGTGCCGTCTCGCCATGGCCGCTATCCTCAGGGTCGTTCCTAACGTGAGTGAACCCCCCTCCCCCGTCTAGTCCGTCGTTGGCCGGTCGATCTACTGACGATACCGAACTAACTAGGCCGCCGGCCGGGCCGTCAACCTCCTCCGAACCATCCAATATGCGCATCCGCCGACGTGTCCATGCCATGCCGCAACTGGGCCTCTTCCAGCCGTCATCACGAAGCCCAACCGCCGCCGCTATGGTTCGCCCACCGGCCGACACGAGCTGCCCGAGTATGCGTTTGAGATGGCCGCATCGTCCATCCGCTTCGGTCCTGGCGTTACCCGCGAGGTCGGCATGGACCTCAATAACATGGGCGCAAGGCGAGTCGCTGTCGTCACGGACGCTACCGTCGATAAGCTGGAGGCTATGCGCCAGGTCCGCGAAGCACTCGTCAGCGAAAGCATCAGCTTCGACGTCTACTCGGGTGTCCGGGTTGAGCCCAAGGACAGCTCGTAACGTTGCCCGCCTCCCCCACTCCCGATACGGAGCTCATGCAGTCGCAGTATCAAGGAAGCTATAGCTTGGGCACGGCCGTACGAGCCCGATGTCTTTCTCGCCGTCGGCGGCGGTTCCGTCATCGACACGGCCAAACTCATGAATCTCTACACGGCCTATCCTGAAGCCGACTTTCTCGACTTTGTCAATGCACCTCTGGGAAAGGGACGACCCGTCGACAAGCCTCTGCGGCCCCTCATCGCCATCCCGACTACAGCCGGTACCGGCAGCGAGACCACCGGAACGGCCATCTTCGACCTCGTCGCAGAACGCGCCAAGACGGGAGTTGCTCATCGAAACCTCAAGCCGACGCTCGGCATCTGCGATCCTCTCAACACGAGGACGATGCCGCCTGCCGTCAAAGCAAGCTCAGGCCTCGACGTCCTCTGCCACTCGCTCGAATCGTGGACCGCCATTCCTTATAACCAGAGGACTCCACGGCCGTCAAATCCCATTTTACGGCCCGCCTATCAGGGCGCGAACCCCATCTCCGACGTCTTTTCTTTCCACGCCCTCCGCCAGACCATCAAGTATCTGCCCCGTGCGGTGAGGGATCCGGACGACTTCGAAGCGCAGAGCGAGATGCTTCTCGCCGCTACATTGGCCGGCGTGGGCTTCGGTAACGCCGGTGTGCACCTGTGCCATGGTATTAGCGCCCCCGAAAGCTGTCGGCGTGAAACACTCAAGACTCACTCTCAACGTCTGCAGGAATGTCGTATCCTATCTCCGGCCAGAACCCAGGATATAAGCACTCTGGCTACCAAGTGTCATCACCGTTGATTCCACATGGCGTCTCAGTGGCCGTTACCGCGCCGGCCGTCTTTGGCTTCACTGCAGCGTCTAACCCAGAGAGGCATCTGCAGGCGGCCGAGGCCTTCGGCGTTGACATTTCCAACGTCAAGAGGGAGAGCGCGGGCGAGGTCTTGGCCGAAGCCTTGACGAAGTTCCTGGCCGAGCTAGGCGACCAGCCTAAAGGACTTAAGGAACTTGGCTTTGGCACCGAGCATATCGACGGGCTAGTCGAAGGCACGATCCCGCAGGCCCGTGTTCTAATGCTGGCACCGGGTCTTTCCAAGGAGCTTCAGGCCGAAAAGGACCAGTTGCGACGGCTGTTCGAGGATGCCATGTGCCATTGAGCAAGGCAGAAAACAGTACGAGTATCTGTATATCATAGTAGAGACGGATGCGCACAGGCGGCACCGTATTCATTTGAACTTGTCAGGGTTGCTGACAATCAACTTCCCGAGTACGGAGATCTGCTTCATCAAGGCGATTTTACGTAGCTCCTCGACACCGCTCCGGTTGATGCGACGGTGACCGTTGGAGTAGACGGTAGTGAAGTCGGGGAGTACCTCGCCAGGAGCTATCGTGGACATGTGTGAGATGGTGCAGTGCTGCCGTTCGGTTCGTTGATCAGCCTAGAATCCGGGCGGAAAGATGATGCTTTTCTTTGCGCGCATAGGTACCTTGCCGATCTTGGCACCGCTGCCGACTCTGCTACCGACGTGAACTGTGGTGCCGTCACCAATTTCCGTTTCGCCAGCCTCGACAGTGCAGCCGACCTCGACGACAACGTAGTCGCCGAGGACGACGCCTCCGTCCCGCGTCGCGTCGGCTTTGGCGGGGCGAGCTCCGACATGTGCCCTCTCTTGTATGACACAGCACCGGCCGACGACGACACTGCCGAGGGTGGACTCGACTCGAGCACGAGGATGGATCACGGCCTGGGCTTCCATGGTAATGGGATGCGTGCCCTGGAGGATGGCATTGTCGGAGATGGTAAGTGAAGACGCAAAGTTCACGGGAGGCTTAGGGCCGCTGCGGTCGATTGCGGGAAGGATGGAGTGTCGCTTGCTGGACATGATGAAGCTTTGCTTTGATGGGAACTCCGATGGGAGGTAGAGATGCTAGATGACGGTGGTCAGTGGATGATGAGGTTAGTGGATACCGCGGCGTCTGATTGATAGGGACTTCTTTCAAGGGCAAAATTCTGGTCACCTCAGATGTATCCGGCTAACAGCATAAGAGCTCCAGCCAACCAGTCGCTGGCAATTACGTACTAGCACCTGGGGGTTCCCGCAGTTCGCCAACATCCCCCACCCCTCGCCACAGGTTCATCACTGACTTGTAAACCCTCCGACAAGCCTTCTCCCCTCCACCTCGGTCCAGTTCCTTTTTCCTTCAGACTCTTTCCCTTGTCCCAAATGCTATCTTCAAAGGCATCGCCCTCCAGAGCCGTCAGCCTCTCGCGTACGGCGATTCGGGGCCTCGCCACCGTTCAGGATGGCACTCCCAAGCGCACCCATGGCGGCCTCAAGGATCAGGACCGCATCTTCCAGAACCTCTATGGCCGGTATCCCGCCGACCTCAAGAGCGCCAAGAAGATGGGCGACTGGCACAGAACCAAGGACATTCTCCTCAAAGGCTACGACTGGATCATTGGCGAGATCAAGGCTTCGGGGCTGCGGGGTCGAGGCGGCGCTGGTTTTCCGTCGGGTCTGAAATGGGTAAAATAGCCTGACCCCCTTTCCTCTCTCTCCTGGCTTGTTCTGACGGGTCGCAGTCTTTCATGAACGTCAAGGACTGGGACAAGGATACGAAGCCGCGTTACCTGGTTGTCAACGCCGACGAAGGCGAGCCGGGCACCTGCAAGGACCGCGAGATCATGCGCAAGGACCCTCACAAGCTCGTCGAGGGCTGTCTCGTGGCCGGTCGAGCCATGAACGCCACCGCCGCCTACATATATATCCGGGGCGAGTTCGTCCACGAGGCAGCCGTTCTCCAAAACGCCATCAACGAGGCCTACAAGGATGGGCTGATAGGCGTCAACGCCTGCGGCTCGGGCTACGATTTCGACGTCTATCTTCACCGGGGCGCCGGCGCCTACGTCTGTGGCGAGGAGACGTCGCTCATCGAATCCTTGGAGGGTAAGCCGGGAAAGCCGCGCCTGAAGCCTCCGTTCCCCGCCGCCGTCGGACTTTTCGGCTGCCCTTCTACTGTCGCCAACGTCGAGACGGTTGCTGTGGCGCCAACAATCTGTCGCCGGGGTGCTAAATGGTTCTCGAGCTTCGGTCGCGAGCGCAACCAGGGCACAAAGCTGTTTTGCATCTCGGGACATGTCAACCACCCTTGCACTGTCGAAGAGGAAATGTCGATTCCCCTGCGTGAACTCATCGACAAGCACTGCGGCGGCGTGCGCGGCGGATGGGACAACCTGCAGGCCGTCATCCCCGGGGGCTCCTCGACGCCGATCCTGCCCAAGAGCGTGTGCGATGACCAGCTGATGGACTTTGACGCCCTCAAGGACAGCCAGTCGGGCCTCGGAACGGCTGCTGTCATTGTCATGGACAAGAGCGCCGACGTGGTCCGGGCTATTGCGCGGCTGAGCCACTTTTACCGACACGAGAGCTGCGGCCAGTGCACGCCGTGTCGGGAGGGCAGCAAGTGGACTGAGCAGATCATGTCACGCTTCGAGAAGGGCCAGGGAAGGGAGCGGGAGATTGATATGCTGCAGGAGTTGACGAAGCAGGTCGAGGGCCATACAATCTGCGGTAAGAGACGCTCTCCATGGTTCATGCCGTTGAATGAAACTGACGAGCTCCTTCGACTACAGCTTTGGGAGAAGCCTTCGCGTGGCCGATCCAGGGGCTTATCCGTCATTTCCGGCCTGAGCTTGAGGCAAGGATGCAGGACTTTCAGAAGCGGACTGGAGGACCGGCACTGGCTGGTGGATGGGAACATAGAACACGGGCCGAGGGAAAGCTGGTGTCGCCAGGTCAGTAGATAGGTAGGTACTAGGTAGCAGTTGGGCGTCTGCGGAGTAAGTCATTTTCAGTAGATAAAAGATACGAGATGGGAGGTTGGGAGGCGCTGTTTTATCATAGTTGGGCGGCTACGCATGAGGTTCGTCATCGCCAAGCCGTGTGTCTTCGAGGTGTAGTTATATGCGGAGTTGTCAGAAAGGAAGGACCTGGTCGATATTATATAACCTACTATAATACGAAGAACTCCGCAAGAAATCTCTAACGCTAAGATATTAAAGAATTACTATCCTAGTAACGACTACTTTTCTCTCTTAGTAGTAGCTAGGAGCCCTTAGAGCTTTTCTTATAGATAAGGATTAGATTATATATATATTTAAGGTTTTCCGACTATTAGTTAAGGACTTTAGAGCTTATAATTCTATTATATATATACTTATATTTATATTCTTATATATTTCCTCGTACTTTTCTCTTATATATTTATATATAACTTTCTAATCCTAGTATTATCCTTCGTAGATTCTAATAGTTAAAAGCTATATTACTCTAAACTATTTTTAATTTAATACTAATTCCGGGTTTTTAAAAGTTCCTTATAAATAAAATATTAACTATTATAATTAAATAGAATATTATACTTAGCTTAAAAACCGACTAGAAAGCCTAGAATATAGCCTTCTTTACTTAAGTCGATAATACCGGACTTACGAAATAGTTAATAGGGGAAGAAGAGTTTCCTATAGAGCTAAAGGAACTATACTATCCTACCCCCGATAAAAATCTTAGTAATATAGAGAAGGATTAAAAGATTTAAGAGTAATAAATATACTAGAATATATACGATAAGTAGTATAGAATCTAGACTAAGAAAAAAAAGGCTATAAAAAAGATTTAGCTTTAGATATATATAATAGTTAAATAGTACTACCTTAAGGTTTATTATTAGACTCTTAGCTAATCTTTATAGGAATAATATACTAAGTTAAAAAAGTAGGCTATTACCTTAAATAAGGAGATTTACCGCTTACTCTATAATAAATATATAGTACTTATCGATATTAAGAATACCCCGCTAAAAAACTAGTATATATAGTTCGACTTATAGGTTTAAGTTATAAAGATAGCCTAATATAAGGACTTTTTATAGGCTATAAATACTAAGACCTAGATTCCCGAGTTCCTTTAGGCTATAGGTTAAGTCGAATACCTATAAACCTAGGCTAGAGTCTTTTATTAGACGAAGCTAGATAAGGACCCGGATTTTAATATTTATATATTTACTAGTAACTTTATTAACGAACTTAATAATATTCCGAATACTAAAAATACGACCCGAATAAAAAAAGGGGTATTCCCCTTATTCTAAGGAAAGAAATACGAGGGTAAGAAGAATAATAAACCTATTAATAAAATCCCTACGTAGAATAATCCTAGTAACGAAGGGTATAATAATAATCCCCTAAAGAACCCTCGAAAGAGAGGACTAAGGGGATAAAAGTACTATAATAATAGCGGTAATAAGACGACTAAGGAAGGAAAATATCCTCCCTACCCTTTATATAAATCTAATATATACCTAAGGGAATAATACTTTAGGCTTAGCGATAACCTACTTAACTAGTAGAAGAATACCTAAGCCGTAAAAAGGGCGCGGGAGAACCTCGTAAAAGGAGGAGTAGAATAGTCTAAAAATAGTAAAAATAAGTCTTCTTCTTCCTATCCTATTAGTAAAAAGGGGTATACCCTAAGCTCTTTTTATATTAGAAATCTAGGTACTATATTTTTATCTATAGATTATCCCTTATATTACTCTATAATCCTAGATTTAGGTATAATAATTTATATTTTTAATAATATCTTACGCTTTTCTAATTTCTATATACTAAATAACGGAGATTTTATATAAGTAGGGGATAATTAAGTCCCTATATAAGGGTACGGAGTTATTAACCTCCGAGTCTTAATAGGTAATAGAAAAACGACCTTTTAACTCCGGGATATTATATATTATTAAAATTTTACTTATAACCTAGTATTCTACTAATTATTCTATAAAAAGGGTATTTAGTAGGATAAAACCCCGAGTTATAGATAGTTAGTACTACGAATAAAATTAAATATAATTCTAGTTTACGTTTACCTTTACTATAATTAATTTATCCTTAAATACCGAAAATCTACTAATAACCCTATAGCTTTTTATACTTAATAAAATACCTATAATTCTATAATATTTAGGAAGGGGCGAAAATCGATAGTTTTTATCTAGTATTAGCGACTCGGATACCCTAGCCTATAAGTATTACGATATATATTAAATAGCTATAATAGTATTCGGATTTAATTATAAGGGAAAGATAGTATAATAATTATAGAGTACGAGAATTATACTATAGCTAAGATTACCCGCTAAATAAGCCGGAAACTATAAGACTATTTAGAAACTCTAGGAGATACCCTTATAATTAATTTCTATAATTTTAAACCTAATTCTACTAGTTTTAAATCTATTATACTAATTATAAATAGGGTATTAGGTTTTACTTAGGACTATTATCTTAAAGATTAGAAGTAATTATAACTTCTTAGCGCCCTAGAGTTAGCGTTTAATTATTTCGTTTACTAATACTTATTTAAAGTCCGTATAATTAAGTATAATAGAGAGGTTTTTCTTAAGCTAAAAATATACTATTTTTTTACGAGAAAAAGTATTAAGGTTAAACCTTCCGCTTTATATACTTAGGAATAAAATAGTAGAGCTAAGAGAGTTAGAGGAGTCCTTAAAACGAAGGTATAAGTTATAAGAGGAAACCTTCCTATACTTTTCTAGCGTATAATTTTCTAGACTATAGTATACTTATATAATCGTACGCCCTAGTATAGAAATAAGTAGAAAACTCCGTTCGAATACGTTTTTAAGCGGAAGCTATACTTTAGCTACCTTCGAGTATACGGCTATAGGGCTTATATAATAACGATAAACGCGAAAGTAAGAGCGAAAAAACTATAGCGACTCGATCCAAAAGTATAAATAGGGTACCTAGTTAGCTATAATTCCTTAAATATTTACCGAATCTAAATACTAATAAAAGATAAGATTATAATTATATAGGATATAATCTTCGACGAAAAATAAGTCTTTTTAGGGAGTATTAATAATATTAAGGATAGTCTACGGGAGATTAACCCGAGAACTATTATAAATATTTTAATAAAGATCGCCCTCCTAGACTACGAGGTAAATAATCCGCGGATTAAAGAACCTTAACCTAAAGAAGATAAGGAAGACTCTAGAAGAGTAATCGATATTAATAACCTCCTTAATACCCGAAATAAAGATTCGGAGTAAAAAACCTCCGTCCCCTAAGTAAGAGGATAAGAGGATTATTAAGAAATTCCTATTAAAAAGCCCTAAGTAAGCGCTCCTATAGTTAAAGGGTATAGTACGAAGGAATTATCCTTAATTATAAAATACCCTACCCCTTTAGGGACTCCCCCTATAAGTTTATTCGCGGCGATAATAACGGGTATAAGAGGAAACTAACGAGATTCTAAGGGGATACCCGAGGGATTTAGCTAAGGATTACCTAATAACGTCGGCTAATAATAAGGATAGAGAGTACTAGATTACCTTAATTAGGGTAACTAATTATAATAATCTCGGACTCTAGTATATAATATATAGTATATAGCCTTTTATACTAGTATACTTATAGGCCTAATAGTTAAAAACTTAAATATAGGGAAATTCGTTAATAAGGTAATAATCCTTCGACTAATTATAGTAAAAGGAATTAGACGGGGAGACCTTCCTCCTCCCCTAAAATACTATATATAAATATTAAAGTACCTACTTAGAGCCCTCTTTCTTAACGCTAAAGTAGATTATCTATAGAGTTATAATAAAGAATATTCGGACTTATAGGACGAAATCCCTTCCTAAAGCGTTATAAAGAAAATAATCGGGTATAAATAAGTATACGTATATAAATTTAATAAGAATAATAGACTAATTAAATATAAAACCCGGGTAATTATACGCGGGGATTAGTAACCTATTACTAAAGAAGAAACCTACGTAATAACTCTTACCGTAAGAAGTTTCCGTACTTTTATTATAGTAATAATAAGATTTAATCTAGAGTTAACCTAGTATAATACGGTAAATACGTTTATTAATACGCTACTCGATAAAGATATATTTATATATATACCCCCGGGATATATAAAACCCGGATATATCCTATACTTAAAAAGAATACTTTATAGGCTTAGGAAGTCCCCCCTCCTATAGTATAGGTATTTTATAAATACCCTATAAAATATAGGTTTCTAATAAATTCCGAGCGAACCCTACTATATAATATAAGAGGGAGTACTCGTCTTCTTTTATATAGATAATATTACCTTTAAATATATTAAGGAATCGTCGGAATTAAGTATTTAAATATAAAAAGAACTCTAGACGAAATATATCCTTATAGGTAAGTAGCCTATTCGTTAGTTCGTTGGACTATAAGTCCTTCGAGACTAATCCTAGTAAAAAATATAGCTCTCTTAAAGAGTATATATTAATAAGATTATAGAACTCGCGGATAAAAAGGGAGTATATTAAACCCCTATAAGTATAATTCCCCCGATAATTTACGATAGATAATCCTCCTACTAATTTACTCTAAGTTATTAGAAGAAGATTAGGTCTATTATATTTACTACTATTATAACCCGACTAGATATTACTTTTATTATATCTCGCCTAGTAAGATATAATAGGAATCTAGGACCCGATTACTATAAAGTAATTAATCGGGTACTTTACTACCTAAAATCTACTTAGGACTTAAGCCTTACCTTTAGGGGTAATAATAATCTCGAGGTAGTAAGTAACGCGTCCTTTATAGATAACCTAGACTAATATAGCTTATAAGCCTATATAATTAGGCTATTCGGAGGTATAATTACCTAGAGTATAAATAAATAAAGGATAGTAATAACGTCGATAATAAAGGCAAAGCTCCTAGCCCTCTTATAGGTTATAAAAGAATCGATATTTACTAGTCGATTACTATAAGAGCTATTAATTAAGCTTAATAATACTAGAATTATTATTTAATATAATAATACTTAGATAATTAGTATTATTAATAAGGAGGTATACTAGCTATAAACCCGACTTAAATATATAGATATTTATAACTACTAGTTATAATAAAAAGTAATAGCGGGGATAATTCGTATAGTATATACGCCGATTAACGTAATAATTATAGATAGCCTTATAAAACCCCTTTAAAACGTATTATTTAAGGCGTTAATATAAAAATTAAGTCTAAAAGATATTAAGTTACTATTAAATAAGTAGGATAAAATAATTCCTACTATTAATATAAGGGATTTATAGAATATAGATTACGAGGAATTATAAAATATAGACGAATAAGTATAAAAATAGGTATACGAATTAATTCCTATAGACCCTAGCCCTCTTTTTTAACGAACTCCTGCCTTTAAATACTCCTCTTTTATATAAGCCTTTCGGGGTAGCTAGCGCTAGAGTCGCCCCCTTTTTCTTTTCCCGCGTATTTTCCGCGCGAATTATAGTAAACTCCGCCTAGAATATAATAGACTTAGTCTTTATCCGGGTTTCTAAAGTTAAAACCCGTTCCTTAAGCCCTATAAAAAAGGTAATAAAGGCTATAAGGCTAGGTATACCCGTAATATTCTTACTATTATCGATAATAGCCTTATTATTAACCTTATTATCCCCCTTATTTTCGTTAGAATTATCGTCGTTAATATTATTATTATTATTAGTATTATTATTATTATTAGTATTATTATTATCCCCGATTTCTTCGGCTAGGATAAAGGCCTCGACTAGAATACGGCCTAAGAAGGCCTTCTTAATAATACTATTATACGAAATTAATAACTAAATACTAATAAAATCTTATAGAATATTAAAATTCTTACCGAGGGATAAATTCCGCCGCCTCTAGGACCTATAGATAATAAAGGGCGGAAGTAGCGGAGAAGAATAACTTATAATACTCTTCCTTAGACTTAGCCGATAAGCCCTCTAGCCCCGTAAATACTACGGCTATATTCTAAACGGCCGCGATATCTCGAAGGACCGGAGGCCTATTTTCGTATTTATACCCCTTCTAGGTATATTCCGTATAAGACTTAGCCCGAGAGGACCTAGCCTACGTATAGTATTCTATATTATATAAGAGGTAAATAGTATATAGCTAATCCTATAATTCTCCTAGTATAACGATAGGCTTAGAGCGCTATATACTAGGTTAGTTTTAAATACTCTAAAGAAAATTATTAAATATATAGCTTAATAGTAGGGCGTATTCTCGATAATACTACTATTATTATCGTTACTATTAATATTTATAGTATAAGGATCTTTAGCCGAATCGGTTAGGGTAGGGGGTATTATAATACTTAGGTTCTCCGGATAAATAGTATTATCGTATAATACTAATAGAATTTCGCTTCTATTATTATTAAAACCTAATAGTATCTTTATAATAATTAGGTAATTATTAGCTATATTAATAAAATAGTTCTATATATATACTAATTAGTAATAAACTTATAGGCTATAATTACCCTAGGGAATTAACCTTAAAAGTAATAATAATAATAATAATAATAAAAGTAAAAATAAAAAGAAGAAAAAGAGGAAGAAACGCTTATAGGATTAAATAAACGAATTTATAATAAGTAAATACCTTAGGCTTAAAGAGTAATATACTAACCTATAATAATTAATAATAATATAAATATAATAATAATAGTTATAATCGATTCCGATAAAAAATCTTATAATAGCTTTACTTAACTATATCCCTCTTTTTCTTTTACTCTAGGTTCCCGAATTAGTATTAGGAAACCTACGGGGGTATATTAGAAAGGAAGGACCTAGTCGATATTATATAACCTACTATAATACGAAGAACTTTATAAAAAATCTCTAATACTAAGATATTAAAGAATTACTACCCTAGTAACGATTACTTTTCTCTTTTAGTAATAGCTAGGAGCCCTTAGAGCTTTTCTTACGGATAAGGATTAGATTATATATATATTTAAGGTTTTCCGACTATTAGTTAAGGACTTTAGAGCTTATAGTTCTATTATATATATACCTAC
The DNA here is from genome assembly GCA_003339455.1 of Ophiocordyceps camponoti-leonardi (nom. inval.). NCBI lineage: Eukaryota > Fungi > Ascomycota > Sordariomycetes > Hypocreales > Ophiocordycipitaceae > Ophiocordyceps > Ophiocordyceps camponoti-leonardi. The sequence continues at coordinate 259,867 of PDHP01000016.1, read as the reverse complement.
GTTTATACTCTTATATATTTCCTCGTACTTTTCTCTCGTATACTTATACGTGACTTTCCGATCCCGGCATTATCCTTCGTGGATTCTGACAGGAGTACGGACGTATGTACGAATATGCTCTTGTATCTTCTCCTCCGAATATCCACTCTCTTCCACATCTGATGATGACATTTGATGATTGATACTGCGAAGATAACGATCGGATCTTCGGCTCCAACATCCGACCGCAACCTCCCCCTCTTCACAGATCAAGACACGAGTGACGAGCCAATTCCGTCCTCGCGTTATCGGAGATCGTCACGACCGCGGCACCAAATACAGCAAAGGCCACAAGGCCGAGGTTCATGAGCCGTCACTGTCAAAGTCATGGCCAGTCTAATGCAGCAGTTCACCGCCTTCGGGACGGACATTGGTGAGCAGACGCTTCCTTTTCTTTTTCCCGACAAGCATTCAATCCTTGCTCACGACGCAGCACAAAAGTCGGTCTCGAGCGTATCCTCCGACTCATCCAAGCGACCCTCCTAACTCTAACGTCGTACCCGGCTCTCCTCGCCAACGGGACGAAAGCATCTCCGTTGCGGCAGCTCCAATGGCGATTGAACCTCACCCGTCGAACCCTTCGCCTCTTCTGGTTCCTCGGCACTTTCGAAGCCACCGAGGCTCGTTTCGGATCCGATGGCTATCTCGGCGTGTTGGCGCAGGCGGCGCTTGGGGTCTTTGGCCTGGTTGAGTCCGTTACGCTTTTGGACCTCGTCGCCGTTGACGGGGTCGCTATATGGGGCGTTGACGAGGCTTGGAGGTTGGATCGGGAGGCGCAGGTTCTGTGGCTCTTTGGTCTTTGCCTTGATGCCTTGACTTGTGCCCTTCGGTTGCGGTCTATGTCTTCTTCTGTCGATGAAGACGCGCCGTCTGTGGAGGAGAAGGAGAAGGAGAAGGAGAAGAAGAAGAAGACGGAGATGACGACTAAGAAGAAGGAACGCAAGAGTCCGATGCCGACAGACGGCAACAAGAAGGCCGAGCTCACCTCGCGGCTCGTCGCAGATCTGCTGGATGCACTGATTCCTGCTTCGAGCATTGGCTACGTCTCGATCGACGATGGCCTCGTTGGCATCGCCATGGTCTGCAGCACGCTGATTACAGCCACGACTGTTTGGAGCCGGTGTCGACGTCATCTGCCAGAAGCCGACAAAGCAGCTTGAAGTCTTTTTTCTTTTGTTCTTTAGAACACACATTGCTTTACAACTCTATCCAGATTGACACGATGTTACAAGTGGTATCTTCGCAAGCAAAACACCATAGACTCCCCATTTCCCAACCTCAGCGACGACCCGTCACCACAAACATGCCGGTCAGGACTTGCAGCTTCCACCTGTCCTGAAGGAGCGCCGCAGCGACGGCCTGTCTCATCCTGGACACGCCACCGGCACAGTGGCGGCCGAGGCCGGTGATGACGGTGAAACCCTGGTCTTTGGCCTTTTTGGCCCTGAACTCCCCCAAGTCGTCCCACCAATCCCGCGTCTTTTGCAGTGCTATCCTCACACCGTCGTGGACTGCGACGCCGTGCAGATCGACCGAGCTGTCGGTGCTGTGCTGCGCGACCAGCAGGTCCGCGGCCAACGACGCGGCATGATGTGCCTGTTTCGCTTGGTCTCGTGCTTTCTCGGCGTAAACGCTGGCTGCTTGCCTATATAGCGGATTCGACGCTCCGCTGCGGTGAAGCCGCGCCGCACTGGCCGCGGCGTCTCGCTCGGCTTGACGATGAGTGTAAGCCAGTCGCATAGCATAGTTAAAGTCTCCCGGAGCCGCGGAGGACCTGGAAGACGGCTCTCTGACCGCCGCTACGACGTCTCCCCCTCCCTCGATATCCTCTCGGGGCAACGGAGTCAGGCGGTAACCCAGGTCGAGCTTCTGGCTCTTGGGCTTTCTCGAGAAGTGCTTGTTAAGCAACGCGGCGAGGTCGTCGGCGAACTGCGAGATGGAGCCGGCGACTTGCACCACCGTGAGCAAGTACTTTTCCGGAACGTTGCGATACTTGCGAGTGAGGACGTCGGCCTGCTGCCGGCCGGCATCGTCCTGGGACTCAACGCCGTGGGAGATGTACGAATCCAGGAGCTCCACGACGGTAGCGCCGCCGGACCGTTGGTTCTTGTTGTATATACCCGATACCTCATCGGAGCGGATATTGAACCTCTCGGCAATGTAGTCTATCTCGTCCGCGCCTGGAACGAGGTCAGATCTCCGTGCTGCACGCCGGACACAATTCGGCAGAGATACCATTGTTAGGAAGGAGGAAGTCTTTTTGTGACGAGGGCGTCGGATCCGATGCGGAAGCGCCTCTCTTCTTCTTTCTTCTTCGCTTCTTCTTGTTGGACGAAGTATCGTCTTCATGATCGAAAAAGCCATCAATGCCTTTTACCTGCTGACCTGTCGACTGCAGGTATTGCATATCGAGGAGATCATCCAGGGCTGACTGGAAGTCGCCGTTTGCCTTTTTCAGGGAATATTTGATATCAAATGCCCTCAAGTCGCAGAACATGGACTGCAGCAGGCGAGTCTTGGTCTCTTCACTGTCATCATCAAATGATGTGATACGCGGCTTGACTATGTCCAATGGTTCTGCAGCTGCCGCCGACGACGACGACGCTACGCTGGAAACATCCGTCGCAATGGTTTGAGACGTCGGACGGCTCAGGCTTGCCGAAGTCGTGGATGCCTCCCCAGCTTCTTCTCTGACTTCATCGCGGGACACGGGGATGCCGCTGGGGTTGAAGCCGGTTGCCTCCTCAGAGGGTACGTTGTGCGCCAGTCGTTGCAGCGTCGAGTGGGCGGCTTCGAAGGACGCTGGGTGATTGAGGTCATAATCGCCGGCGATGGCCACGATCAGGGCTTCGTCCAGGAGCGCGTGGAACGAGCCCTGCGATGCGCCCAAGTGTCAGGGGAAGGAGAAAGATGACGCAGCTCGGTCGCGATAGAAAACTCACCACCAGTCTCTGGACGAGGTCCGGTTCAGCCATTTGGTCGGTGGTGAAGATGATGACGGGCGCGATGAGAGGGAAGCGGATGAAGGCATAATTCGATGGGGGAGGGGATCTGATAAAGTTGAGAGGCACGTCTGTGCGGTGCAAACGAAGTGGCAGCGCGGTTAAAAGAAAAAAAAAACAAATAGAGCGATTGTAGCCGAGTTTGCGATTCGCGTCGGTGATGATGCCAGGGGCGGTTCGGGTGATGGTGAGGTCACGTGACAGACTATAATCCGTAGCCGGCTACCTAGCTTTTAAGCTATGACGACACCTTGATAAGAGTATCCGTACCGGAGCCGGCTTGCACGCGCAAGCCTGAATCAGGGTCGGTTCCGCATCGGCGAGACGTGGAACCATCCATGATCGGCACATCTCTACGGTGCACATCTGTATGTACGGATACGTAATACGGCATCTGCCGGGGAGATTTTCTTTCCTTTTTTTCTTTCGTCTTATTCTTCCTCCGCTGGTCGACCTCCTCTTTCTTTTGGGCTGGTTCGACCGACTGAGACCCTCGGAGGTAAACTATAAAGAGAGGGATCGAGACCTTCGCTCTGGCTTACTTTGAATGTGGGATGAATGATTCGCTCGAGTGAATAGAGCAGCACTTACCTTTGATATTTTGACTTTGAATCAAATAAAGCCCGCAGATCAAGATCTGAAAGCCAAATGTTATAGTAGTATTGAATAGTACAAATCTATGCACGACATCTTCAATCTTGAGAGCCATTTACTAAAGAACTCCAAGACATCGGTAATCCCGCTCGTCTCATGGCACCCAAGCCGTGGGGGAAAGCGCCACCTGTGATGCTCAGCAACGCTGCTTGCATGCCGGACAACGGCAGACCAACCGTGGCTTTCCAAGGGTGTTGATTTTTTTCGGCCGCCCTCGTAACACGCACTCAACACTCTTGCCTCTCTCTCTCTCTCTCCCTCTCTCTGGCTTTCTCTGCCTGTGGTCCTTGGTCGTCTCAGCCATGCTTTGGCTTTTGCATTCCATAGGTAGTCTCGTCAATCAAGTAATAGCTTGGTATTGTTAATCTTCTTGTGCTTCTACCGTTTCGTTGTGATATCCGACGATGCGATTTCCCTCTCTTACGCTGGCTATACTTGGCGTCGTGGTCGTCAATGGCTGCCTGCTCCCCGAGGAGCTCGACGGAGGGAGGGTTGCCATTCGCAGGCGTCAGGCTGAAGATTTCCATGTCATGCCAATTGGCGTGGGCGACCGCTTCAAAGACGGAGAGCTTCCCACAGGTGTCGGCCAGTCGCCACGAGCCGACTTCACGCATATCCTAAACGTCGCCGAGGTCGGTTCGGCGCTCACGAGTCTCGGAGACGCTTACCGACACAGCGTCGGTATATCGACGTTTTCTCAAAGGACGGTTGAGAATCGGACCATTGTCATCGCTCAGGTTGGCAGAAAGCCGCGCGTGTTCCTTACCAGTGGCTTGCACGCCCGCGAGCGCGGAGGGCCGGACAACATCATCTACTTCATCGCCGACCTTCTGTGGGCCAACGCCTCCGGCCGAGGCCTCGTCTACGGTGACAGACACTACAGTCCAAGGCAGGTCAAGGCGGCGCTCGGCGTGGGTGTCATCTTCATCCCGCTTGTCAACCCAGATGGCGTCGCCTTTGATCAAAAGACCAACTCGTGCTGGCGCAAGAACCGTAACCCAGCCCGGCAGTATAACGACCCAGCGAACCCAAGCATCTGGCATCAAAGCATCGGCGTCGACATCAATCGCAACTTTCCGACCTTGTTTGATTTCAAACGCTTTTTCAGTCTCTCATCGAACGTCTTCGCCACAACGTCCGATAAGCCGAAGGAGGTCACGTACAGAGGACCGGCGCCCGAGTCGGAGACGGAGACACAGAGCGTGATGCGCATACTGCGTACTGTCAAGTCATTGTTTTGGTATCTCGATCTGCACTCGACGGCCGGCCATCTCCTGTATTCTTGGGGCCATGACGACGCGCAGTCGACAGATGCTCGGCAGAGCTTCAACAACAGGGCATATGATGGCCAGCGCGGAGTCCTCGGGGATCACTATGCCGAATTCATGGAAGCGGACCAACTTGCTGCGCAGCAAGACTTGTCGACGCGCATGGCCAGAGCCATGAACGACGCCGGCGGCGCCAGCGCAACCAACTATTCTGCCAGCGAGAGCGCGAAGCTTCCCTCGCCCGGTATGGACCCGAAAAAAGGTTACCCTGCCTGGGGCAGCACCGACGAAGCCATGGCGCTATACTATGGCAGGAGATGTGGCGTCAACCGCATCAGCGGGATAACTGTCGAATTCGGGACCCCGTCCAAGGCGGAATGCATCTTCTACCCGGACACTGCGTCGTACGTCGCCAACCTGCGACAGATGGCGGCAGGGCTGATGGAGGTTCTGCTGGTGGCCGCCGCCGATCGACACAGCGGCCCCAAGGTCTGGTCGGGTCCCAACTGTGCGCGTCGCCAGCAGTACGCGGTCGGACAGGAAATGGAGGGGATTCATGGGTTGATGAGTCGTTGACAGGCCGGAGCTTGTACATGCATAAATAACCTGGATAGTTGGATTAGACTGCTGTAGGCTGTCGGTAGGCTGTAGCTTAGTTTTAAACAGCATTCATATTTGGTCACACCCTCTCAGTCGTCAAAAGATCAAGGTAATTGTTGGCTTCTGACGTGGATTGCAGCATCGACAGGACGATGATGCAGTGGCGGCCTTATGAACCAGGCTCCGACGGGGCACGTGAGCGAGCGCTGATTGGGTGATACCACCTCTATCACCCAATAAAACTGGACCCGTACCTAGCCCTTCAGCCTGTACTGAGTACTCCGTAGCCCGTTCGTAGGCGAATGGCACAGGGGCCTCCTGGTTGGATCTCAGCGGACCTTGCCCCCCGGAGACAGCGCACGACGTCAGCGCACAGCTGTCACTGCGCCCAGCCGCAAGGTGCCGCCAATCCTTCTTCCAAACAACCTCTTCCACCTTCACCTCTCACCGGAGGTCTGCGCCGCCACTTGACCGTCGACGCCTCGTTTCCTTTTCAAGTGCATCGCGTCTCTCACTTCTTTGTACTGTATTTTGCTTTCCTTTTTGGCTGCTGCGGCGCCATTCCCACTCCCTCCCCTCCCCTCCCCCCCCGCTCCCGGAGATGCGTCATCAGCTTGCGCCTCTGGTCGTCGCGGCCGCACCCGTGCTCCTCGCCGAGAGCTTGACGCCCAAACACGAGTCTGGCCGGTGCGCTTTTCGTGGCCAATGTGGCAAGCAGAGCCTGTTTGGAAAGGAGCTGCCATGCGTCGATAACGGCCGCGCAAGCGAACCCGACTCGGAGCTTCGCAAGGAGCTCGTCGACCTTTGCGGCGCCGAATGGAGTCACTCTCCCGTCTGCTGCTCCTTGGATCAGGTATCGAGATCGTGTGCATGCGCCGGCTCTCGAGAGACAAAAAAACTGACGGCTTCATCAGCTCAAGGCTCTCAAGTCGGAACTCGGCACGCCAAACACTCTCATCGGTTCCTGTCCGGCTTGCAAATACAACTTCTTCAACCTGTTTTGCAAGTTCACATGCTCTCCCGACCAGTCTCTCTTCGTCAACGTCACTGCATCGGTCGAAAAGAGTGGAAATCGTCTCGTCACCGAGGTTGATCAGCTGATATCCGATGAATATGGCTCAGGCTTCTACGACAGCTGCAAGGAGGTCAAGTTTGGTGGCGCCAACTCCAGGGCCATGGACCTCATCGGCGGCGGCGCCAAAGACTATCACCAGCTGCTCAAGTTTCTCGGCGATAAAAAGCCCTTTGTCGGCTCTCCCTTTCAAATCAACTTTCCCACCTCATACAGTCAGCCGGGCATGGATCCTCTCGAGGAGATGCACCCCAAGAAGTGCAACGACACTGACCCCGACTACCGCTGCGTCTGCGTCGACTGCCCCGAAGTCTGCCCCAACCTGCCGGCCGTCAAGGAACAGGGATCGTGCAAAGTTGGCGCCTTACCTTGCCTGTCTTTCGCCTCCATCTTCACCTATTGCATACTGCTCGCCGCCTTAGTCGCCTCCGTGTTCGGTCACGTCGCGTGGAAAAAGTACGCGCAGCACCAGGTCGAGAGGACGAGGCTTCTCCATGGATCATCCCACAGCGATGATGAGGACGAGGGCGGCCCGGTCTTGACCGACGCCGCGCGTGATCGCCCGACTAGGCGATACTGGCTCAACGACATGTGCGACAAGGCCTTGGGCAAGCTCGGACACACCTCCGCCCGCTTCCCCGGCCTGACCATCGGCACCAGCCTTCTAGTCGTTGCGATCCTCAGCGCTGGCTGGTTCAGGTTCGACTTGGAGAAGGAGCCCGCCCGACTCTGGGTCAGCCCGTCATCTCCGGCCGCCCAGGAAAAGGAGTATTTCGACAACCATTTCGGCCCCTTTTACCGCGCCGAGAAGATCTTCCTCGTCAATGACACCCAGCCCTCCGGCCCTGGTCCGGTCTTGAGTTACGAGACGCTCAAGTGGTGGTCTGAGGTGGAGCAAAGCATAGAGCGCATCGTCAGCCCTGCATTTGGTGATACTCTGCAGGACGTATGCTATAAACCAGTCAACGATGCCTGCGTCGTGCAGTCCGTCACGTCATACTGGTGGTCTCGCGGCGGCCTCAGCCCGACCAACTGGAAGGACCAGCTCCGCAACTGCGCCCGTTCCCCGGTCGATTGTCGACCAAAGTTTGGTCAACCCATCGAGCCGAGCATGATCCTCGGCGGATATGGCGACGACGTGGCCGATGCTAAGGCTCTCACCGTCACATGGGTCGTCAACAACGCCCAAGGGGGCACTGCGTTCCTGGCGAGAGCCATTGATTGGGAGAATGCGCTTCGTGACCGGCTGCTTGAGGTCCAAGGCGAGGCGGAGTCTCGAGGCCTCCGCCTGTCCTTCAGTACCGAGATCAGCCTGGAGCAGGAGCTCAACAAGTCTACCAACACTGACGCCAAGATCGTCGTCATCAGCTACATCGTCATGTTCATCTACGCCTGCATGGCGCTGGGCACGCCCTTTAAACACATCTTCCGGAACCCTGCCCTTCTACTGGTCGAGTCCAAGGTGACGTTGGGTCTTGTCGGCATCATCATCGTGCTCATGTCCATCACCGCCTCTATCGGCTTCTTCTCCTGGGTCGGGCTCAAAGCGACGCTCATCATTGTCGAAGTGATACCGTTCATCGTCCTGGCCGTTGGCGTCGACAACATCTTTCTCATCGTGCACGAGCTGGAGCGAGTCAACATTAGCTGTCCCGACCAAATGGTGGAGGAGCGCGTGGCGAGAGCCCTCGGCCGCATGGGGCCGTCGATACTCTTCTCCGCCCTTACGGAGACGGTGGCGTTCGCGCTGGGAGCGGCTGTCGGCATGCCTGCCGTGCGCAACTTTGCGGCCTATGCTGCCGGCGCCGTGCTGGTCAACGCCATACTTCAGATGACCATGTTCGTTTCCTTCCTGGCCCTCAACCAGATGCGGGTCGAGGATCATCGCTGCGAGCTGTGGCCGTGGTGGCAGGTCACCAAGGCTCGAGTCCACATGGACGGCAGCAACGGTTTCGCCTCGGGCGGCCGGGGCACTCATGACGACGAGGAGGGACCCTTGCAGGTCTTTATCAAGAACACCTACGCGCCTCACCTGCTTCGCAGACATGTGAAGTTGACCGTCGTCGCCGTCTTCTTCGGAGTCTTTGCCGCCGCGCTGGCGCTGCTGCCCCGTATGCAGCTCGGGCTCGACCAGCGCGTCGCCATACCGGACGGTTCCTATCTCATCCCGTACTTCGACGACATGTACGACTACCTGGAGACGGGACCACCCGTCTATTTCGTTACCCGCGATGTAGACGCGTCGCGGAGACCTGAGCAGCAGGGGCTCTGCTCGAGGTTCACGACTTGCCAGCAGTTGTCACTGACGAACACGCTGGAGCTCGAGCGGCAGCGCCCGGACGTCTCATTTATATCGTCGCCGACCGCCAGCTGGATCGACGACTATTTACTCTGGCTCAACCCCGTGTACGAGCAATGCTGCGTCGAACAGGGGTCGGCGTGCTTCGCCGGTCGAGATCCGCCGTGGAACACGTCGCTCTCAGGGATGCCAGAGGGCAGCGAGTTCTTTCGCTATCTGCAAAAGTTCCTCTCGTCACCGGCCGACGATGAATGTCCGCTGGGCGGCCAAGCCGCGTACGGAGAGGCGGTCGTCGTCAACGGCGACAACTCGGCCGTTCAGGCCAGCCATTTCCGCACCGCGCACACGCCGCTGAGGAGTCAGGATGACTTCATCAACGCCTACTCTGCCGCCCGGCGCATCACGGCAGAAATCACGGAGAAGACGGGCGCGGACGTGTTTCCGTACAGCGTCTTTTACATCTTCTTCGACCAGTACCTCAGCATCGTCTCACTCACGGCCGGGCTCCTGTGCGCGGCGGTGGGCATCATCTTCGTCATCGCGTCCCTGCTCCTGGGCTCGGTATTGACGTCTGCCGTGGTGGCGGTCTCGGTGGTGATGAGCGTCGTCGACATCATGGGCGCCATGGCCGTCTTTAACGTCTCCCTCAACGCGGTGTCGCTGGTGAACCTCATCATCTGCGTCGGCATCTCGGTCGAGTTCTGCGCGCACATCGCCCGAGCCTTCACCTTCCCCTCCCGGACCGTGATGGAGGGCAACAACAACGCGTTCCGAGGCCGCGACGCGCGAGCCTGGACGGCCCTCGTCAACGTCGGCGGCTCCGTCTTCTCCGGCATCACAGTCACCAAGCTCCTCGGCGTATGCGTCCTGGCCTTTACCCGGTCCAAGATATTCGAGATTTACTATTTCCGCGTCTGGCTCGCCCTCGTCGTCTTCGCCGCCCTTCACGCCCTCGTCTTCCTGCCCGTGGCGCTGAGCTTCGTCGGCGGCGGCGGCTACGTCGATCCCGAGAGCGAGGGGACGGCCGCCCAGGACCTCACCGATCGGAGATGGCGCGCCATCAGGGATCATGACAATAGCGATTCCGAGGACGGCTTCTAGTCCGGTCGGGGCCGGGAACGAACATGACGGGTGTTTGGATCCACGAGGGAAGAAGGGGCGGGGAGGGGGGGCTTTTCATGATTCCGAAGTCAGATGTGAACTTCACCTTTGTTAACGAGATAAGAAGAAAAGTAAAGCTCTTCTCTGGCGATGTGTACACTGAGATGTTGGAGTTTGGCAGGGCATAATAGTCACGACAAGTATAAATATGTACTCCAGTGCTGAATCTCTGTTCCTCTTCTCATGGTTCGTCGTATACGTCTCGTCCCGTTTTATAGTTGTCTCGTTGAAAGCGAGCATGCAGTCTGGGTAATCATGTAGTTGATGCGGATAGATAGACAACGATCATCATGGCTATGGCTCTGCTACGGACAACGTCTTTAACCACTACACATTTACACGACAATTACTCAGAGCTGGAGGGCAAGAACCATACAGCCAGAGAAGGACTAAATGCCAACCCAAGAGGGCCAAGGGTCAGGAAGGAAGGGACTTTGCAACCCTTATATTCGGCTCCCTCATGAGGTATTCCCCGCGATGTCTGACGCTCTCTGAACAGCTTCGACTAGTTGAGCGTGCACCCACTCTTCCACTCCTTGTCGATATCAGCAGTCAATAAGGTTAGGATGACTCTTCTGCGACGACAGCTCTACCGACGACGACGGTACCGACGCAGCGGGCATAGGCGTCGGACTAGCGTCACGATGACGAGCAGCGCGCCAGGGTCGAGAAGAAGGCGTCGCTCCGGAGGAGGCGCCCGGAGAGGCGTTCCGAAGACTGTTGACAGAGCAGCGGCCGGTAGAGGGTAGTCTTGAGGGGATGGTGACGACGGCGGAGTTGTTGTTGTTGTTGTGGTTGGAGGAGGTGCCTGCAGCGGCGGCGGCGGCGTAGGAAGGTTTGATGGCCGCTTGGCTGAGGAGAGCCATCATCTTGAGGCCGCACTCGGGAGGGTACTCCTGACCATCTCTCCCGACGACGACGGATCGGAACTCGTTGAGGGGGTTCTTGAGGTCGCCCACCTGGTCGAATTCGGTGACGGCCGTGTTGATCCAGTCGACGCGAAAGGGGTCCGTGGCCGCCTTGAGGTTGATCTTTTGAATCCAATCTGGTTTCGGCAGGGCGGCATCGGGGACGGACATCATGCGAGCCTTGAAAGAAGGTATTAGCAAAAAAGGGGGGAGAGGAGAGTGAAGAGAGGGGGGGGGGGGGGGGACGATGACTCACGAAGCCTTGGAAGCCGCGAGACTTGTTGATGGAGAAGAAGAGGATGACGCTCTGGCACTCTTTAAAGGCCTGAGTAAAGACTTCGCCATTTTTCGTTTGCGTTACCCAAAGACCCTGTAGAAAAATGTTGTGTTAGCATCGTCAGAGGTGGTCGGCAACGTTTTGTTTTCATCCACAAAGGAGGGGGGGGGGGGAAGGGGTCGGGGGAAGAGGAGAAAGAAGACGCACATCTCTCTGGGACATATAGATGTTGGCCGTGTTGAAGCACTTGACGAGAAAGAAGCGCGTATCGGTAGCAGCCTTAGCCGGCTTCGTCGTCGAGGGCTGAGGAGCGACGACGACGACGTCATCATCCGCAACAACGCTGGCCTCATCGGTGACCGAGGCCGAAGTCGACCTGATACGACGCGAAGTCTTAGGACAAGAGGAAGAAGAAGTAGCCTGAACGAGCCGAAGCTCAAGCATGAGCTTCTCGCGCTCCTCTTCCACCACCTTGAGCTTGCGGACGCTTTCCAGGACGCGCTCTCGATGGCCGAGGTCGAAGTAGCGCGTGTGTTGCAGCCAGAGCTGCAGGTCTGCGTCGTCCTTGAGGAGCTTCCTCAGCCTACCGTCAGTGTCGTGGATGCTGTTGGAAAGGGAAGAGAGAGGCTTCTTGGTCTCGGCGTCGTCTGTCGTCGGAGGCGGAGGAGGAGACATGATCGATTTCCTTCGTCTTTTTCTTCTTCTTCTTCTTCTTCTTCCTTCTTGGTGGAACGGCGTCTTTGACCTGCTTTCGGGATGATAGGAACGAGAAATTCGTTGTTGAGGGTGATGAGAGGATAGAAAAGAGAAGAGAGGGAGAGTTGCGATGAACTGTATGAAGGAATCGCTCTTTGCTCCGTTACATAAAGAAAGTGAGGCGGGAGGATAAGTTGCGTGTCACAGCGTTCGGTGTAGGATGATCAGTCGTTGTGTGAGTATCGATCTGGTGAATGTTCATGTTCCTTTGATTCCTCGTGAGAAGTTTGTCTGACAGAGATGAGTGACGAGGAGAACAAGCAGCTAGGAAAGGGGAAAGAGAAAAAACAAAGGACCAATCAAAAAGGACTGTTCACGAAAGGTTTCCGTCCCTTAATAGTTCTTGTCCATGAACCGACGGATAAAGCTGTGACGAACAGGTTCGAACCAACCTCTTCACCCCTTGTGAACGAATACAAATGGTGCCCTTCCCACATGAGCACACGCACACACACATACACAAACTCCGTGAATCAGATAGCGACTATAAGTAAAGATGCCAAGAAAGTTAGTGAGGCGAACGACTCTTTCTTGCTGCCTTTGATCTTTCCCGATGCCTGGTGACACAAAGTGGTAGTTGTCATGGACATGACCAAGCTGTGTTCTCTTCGGGCAAAAAAAAAAAAGGGGGGACACCTCGAGGCCTAAGCGCCGAGACTACCGACACGCTGTCCGGCCGTAAGGAACCAACAAAACAAAAAGAGTCCGTCCAGGTCGGATGCAAGGAGCCGGAGGAGGTTGAAGACGAGAGTGAAAAACCAGGCTTTCTTTTCAAGTTCGAGGCACGTTACTTACTTCCCCCTCCCCCCTCGGCAGACTGCCGCAAGCGTAACCCATCACGATCTGGGCAAACAATTCGCTTCATCCAATGACGAGGCCAGTTCGTCATGCGGGTGGTAGGAAGCAGGCAAACAAGCCGCCCTGGACGCCGGCGTACATGATCATGAAGACGACCATGGCCCGGCCCCGAGTTTGTTTCCGCCTGTCCATGATACAGTCCGCCACCCACCAATACCACACGGGGAAGCCGGACGAGAGGCGGCTGATGACCTGAACGTGGTAGTTGGTGATGGCTAATGCGGCCACCAGCACCTGAACTGCCGCCAGAGCGCGCACGAGCGTGCGATAGTCTTCTTGTGGCCTGCACTTGAGCGACTTGAGCACCGATAATGGGTTCCTCAACACGGCTAGACCCGAAGTGATGAGAATGGTGAGCATAGGGGTAGCGAGCAGGAAGAGCGGCAGCTGATTCAAGGTCCAGTATCGGAGGAAGCCGACATTCCTATGTAGATCACGCCGTGAGAATCGAGTGAGGCCAACCCTGGAGAGTTGTACTTACCAATAATGCCCTTGAACATAGGTGTATATGCTCGGCAGTATGCGCGAACACCACGGTCGCGGCTCAAGACCCGGGGCGAGGTCGCGGCAGAAGCGCTTCCACGCTATAGCTTGTGGTATCGCCGAGCCCAAGGCAACGCAAACACCACCGACGACGGGAGCGACGAGAGCAAGAAACGACCCGAGACTCGGCTGCCGCGCAAGATGGGCGAAGCAGTCCAGAGCCTCGACAGCGAACAAGAGACCATTTGCCAGCCCGTTGCTGCGGAAGGCCGTCGCCAGCCCCAGTACAAGGCCGGCGCATACAGTTGCCGATGATCGCCAGGGCTTCATCTTGATGCCGATGGACAACAGCAAAAAACCGACAAAGGACAAGGCGGCGAACGGGCTCTCAGCATAAGGGGCGGAGAGAAAGAGGCCAGCAGGCGAGACGATGTGAAGAGCGGACGAGACCAGGGCCAGCTCAGCATCACCAGAGACGACCATGGTCAGACGATGAAGTGACATGACAGCTATCCAGTGCGAAAGATGAGTGAGGCCAATGGCGACGACAGGTTCCAGCGCGGAAACGTCGCGACAACAGGGCAAGGCGTCAGCGACGGCGCGGGCCAGCCTCGGCAAAGCCGCTCCGAAAGCCCACTCCTGCTCGAAGACATAGCCTCGGCGCGAGCTCTGCACGAAGTAGAGGGCGTCCCATCTCGTCAGCGCCGTGGCCAGGACCGGCACGCGAGCCTCGGCTCCGTAGGCACGGTCGAAGAAGAGGGAGGTGGAAGTGTCATAGTCTGGAACGAGGGAGGCGATGATGGCAATGGCGAGAAGAAAGCCTTTCCATGTGAGGAAGAGCGTTGTAAGGGACTTTATCGGCTGAGATGGCGTGAAGAAGAGGGTGGTCGGGCCCTTCATGGCTTTCGTGGGGGGGTTCTTGGTCAGGGAGTCATGCCTCGCTGGGGAGCGCCCCCAAAGAGCTGATGAGAGGAGCTTTTGTGATGGACAAGCCAAGGAGACGAAGTAGGGTTGAGGCTTTCTTGTATGATGCGGCAGCTAGAGGGCGGCGCGCCTGTTCAAGGCTGCTGATGAGCAGCAAACTGTCGTCGAGGACGTCGACTTATCACACTTCCAAGTCGTGGCCAAGATCGGCGTGAGGAAGAGGAAGATGTGGTTGCTGAAGTCAAGTCACGTGATCCGATTTGCTATCTCTGCCAACCAGCTTCCTGCCAGCCATAGCGACCTTCAACTTACCTCTACTCCAGGTACCTACACAAGGGAGCATCTTGGATGTCTTCGTTCTACGTCTTTTACCTTGTGCAATGCGATGAGCGAGAAAGTCCCAAGATCTGAGCAATGGAATGGAATTCTAACGATGGCTGACTGGGAAACCTTGGCAACTCCAGCGGCAACAATGTCTGCTGCTCCATGTCTAGCACATGCAAATGGGACATGATGCCGACCCTTGACTCTTCCCTATTACCACGAGTATTTATGCATGTAGGTTCTCAACAGTTTCCTTGGGGAATCATCGTTCATTCGTCTTCATCTACATATCTGCAGCTATTGACAACATGTGCGTCTCGCAACAGTAACAACAGCACCGGCGTGCCTCGTCTGTCCTTCCGTCGTCATCAAAACCCACTGCCTCTCTCCTGAGCAGTGAGACCATGGCTATTACTATTGACAATTAACATGGCGGCCTGAGAACAGGCGACCAGTCCCCCTTGAATGACTTAAAGAGGGGGAAGGGTCGAAAGGGGAAAAGATACAGAAAATAACAGACCCCCCCTTTTCACAGGGAGAAAGAAGAAGAAGAAAGTGAAAGGAGAAATCGAAGAAAGGAAGAGGGAAAGGTCGCTTCCTGAGCCAGCACAATTCCTCTCAATGCTTCTTAAACAAGGGATCCATCAGTTTGTTCAACTGCTTCGACAATCGACTGGCCAGCGTGGACTGCGAATTGGCGCTGATTCCCGTCCAAGCCGTATCGCTCGACTTTCTTCTCGCCGACTGCATGTCCTCGATGAACTTGGGCCAGGTGTTGGTCAAGACGAGAGTCTTGATGTGACTGATGGCCGCGTCGAAGACGTCCGGGGTGAAGTCTTTTGAGATCTCGCCAGTATATTGAGCCGGCGGACGGACGGAGCCGGGGCCGCTTCCCGGGAAGGGCGACTCGTCGGCAAAGGGCGTGGCCAGGTCCGCGCGGGCCTCGCCGTACAGTATCCGAGTGGGCTTCTCGAAGATGGCTTCGAGACGACGGAGTCCTGAAGAAGAGAGGTTCAGGGGAAACTCGGCGTCGCGGGGACTGACGAAGTTGACGTATATGTCGAGGGCCGCGTTGAAAGCCTCGAGCCTCCGTTCCTCCGTCTGCGGCCAGGATGCCTTCCACGTCGCGGCACGGGTCAAGAAGGCTATGTTCTCTCCCGAGAAGTCGCTGAGGGCGGAGAACTCTTGAAGCGGTGCCGGGTTCGATGACAGGACATGCTCGAGAGCGGCCATGGTCAGGAGTCGATCACCGAGATCCTCGTCAAACGAAAGCTGACTCTTGTCGCTCCCTAGGTAGAAGGTAGATCTCTTCCGCCAGTCGCCGGGCGTCAAGGTTGACGTTGTCGACTCCGTATCCCACTTGAGGTTGAGGTTGGCCACCCGTCTTTTTTGGATGTCGAGCCTGACGACCTGAACGGCGGGCACGAAGATGGCGAAGATTTCGAACATGAAGATGGAGAGATGGATCCTAGGAGAGTGGAGGAAAACACTCATGGTCAGTCACAGAGACGAGAGAGAGAGAGAGAGAGAGTCTGTAACTCGGATCAGTCTCACCATTGACTGGGAGCGAAATAAGCGTTGACGGGTGCAAAGGCGGGCACGTAAGAGGCGATGAGGAACATGGGCGTCGCGTGAAGGCTTTCGAGAGAGAGAGAGGTTGCATTAGTGGATGATGCATACATATGGAAAAAAAAAGGGAGGATATCAAGAGAGGGGGGGAGAGAAGAAAGAAAATGCCTCACCTTGACAGACAGCAGCCGATGGTCTGAGTACGCCAGCCGATGGTATCGCGAATGTCCCAGGCACGCCAGATGAGGAAAGGGGCGACCTGGAATTGATCGAATTACGAGTCAGTGAACAGAACATGCTCAGACAGAGAAAGGGTCGTGTCAAGTTGTCCTTACCATCCAGGCCCAGATGAGCTGCCACACCACCGAAGGCCACCATTCCCAGCCGCGGCCGAGCTCGACAATCTGCTCCGGCAGTGTCTTTGACTTCATCTCGGTGCCCATGAGGCCAAAGGTAGGGTGATATTTCCTACAGAGAAGCCACATGCCGACGCAGGCGAAGACTTGAACGATCATGCCCAAGCCGATGACCGTCATGAGCTTCACCATATAAGGCACGTTGGCAAGCCAAGCCGGTGCGAGGTTGGACCGTCGACGTCGTTTCTGTTGTTGCTGTTGCCCGCCCTGAGCGAACTGCATCTGCAGCTTGGCAACGTGCAGGAAGCGGCTGTTGGAGGCGTGGAAGAGGGCGATGCCGAGAGGAAAGTATGTCCCCATGACGAAGTACTGGATATCGTAGGCCAAGACGATGGGGACGGTGCTGGCGACGGGATAGACGATCTGCGCCAGGATCCAGTAGATGTGAAGCAGGGTGATGGCGCCGAAGGACAGGGGGAGGCCTCGTAGCCGCAGCGTCGGGTTGTGACGATGGTAGAGGCAGAAGGCCATGCCGGAGAAGACGAGGGCGGTCCATGTTGCTCCGAAGGCGATGTAGAAGACGCCGACGCGGTCCCAGCGGGGGGGGCTGGTCGGGAGGTTGTAGACGGTTAACTTGTCCATGGTTATAGTAGACGACGGCGACGACGACGACGAATACTATGACAATGGAGGTATTGATGATGACGATGATGATGATGGGATTCTCAAAACCCTGGCTTCTTTGAGGGAAGAGAGAGAGAGAGAGAGAGAGAACAGAGGATACATATCTATCTATCCCCCGTCAACACATAGGTATAACTCAGTCTCCCGTGTAAGACTGTCATATCACAACTTGCGTTCACTATATTTTTTCGTCTGCTCCCTTTGCACTAAGGGATCTTTTTCTCTCTCTCTCTCTCTCTCTCTCTCTTTGCCCCAGATGAGAAAAAGGCACCTTTTCTCCCTTTCTCCCCCTCCAACACCACCAGCCGATGGCGGTCGGACCGCCAAGTGGTTAGGATAGGGGGGGTGGGAGGTTGGTGATGACTGATGAGCACGACGATGCAAGGGGGGATTTTTTTTTGTTTTTTTTTTTCTTTCTTTCTTTCTTTCTTCTCCTCTCTGCTCCCCCTTTCTTTGCTAGTGAGATACGAGGAAAGGTCTCGAGGCTTGGCTGCCTACCTACCTACCAGCTGAGCTTTCGTAAGGCTGTTATTAACCTATCTCACGCACAGACGACGACCTACACTCTCACACTTGGGTATTCAGCTACCTACTTAGCTGGCTAACTAACCGCTTTCCACCCCCCTGGCTACCTAGTACTAAGTTGTCTTATCACCGTTTACCACGTCAGCTGGGGGGGGGGTGGAAAAGGGGGCAATAGAGATTGATAGAATAGCGATTTCGACTTCTCGCCCATAACCTTTGGGGCGTCAGAGAAAGGCATTCTCTATCTTTCCTGTCATGCTCTTTCGTTGATTAGATCTTTATTCCATCTTGCCCCTTTGACTGGCCTTTTCTTTTCAATATCTCCCCTCCCCCAGTTTGTCCTCCCTCGACTAACGGATATACCTACCTACGGATATGTGTGACCCGTATCCGTATAATGAATGGTAAAAGACTGACAACTGTGTGTCTCATAATCATATTCTCCCATCTTTACCACTTTTCCCCAACGAGACAGCATATTGCGAATGGATGACGATCAAAACCAACGGTAAACATATGACTCTCCCCTTATATAGGGATAAGTAAAGTCATAAATCTTCCCTCTTCTTCTTTTTTAATGACCCTCGATTCAGATATAATGCGCATATGAAACTCGTCTTTGCCCATCTCTCAAACCCTTTTTTTTGTTTTCCCTTCTTTTCTTCCCCCCCCTTTGTTTAACAAACATGAACTTTTGAATCGTGATGAGGGTTATCTTCTTTTCCTATACAAGTCAAGATTGGTGTTACCCGGTTTCGCCACCTATATCCCCTTCCCCCTTTTTGGCCTCCGACAGGCGCGCCCCCGGAATCTCGCGGCAATTCCATCTTTTTTCTCAGGGTCGTAGCGGAAAGGACCCTTTGGAGGGAGGGAGAGAAGAGAGTAGGTAATTGACGTTGAGAAGGAAGTGTAAGGGAATTTGATCGATAACCTTCGGTGTAAAGGGAGGAAGAGGAGAGAAGGCGAACATCTTCGGGCGCGAGCCATGACCGGAATCTTGATCGTGGTTTTCGTTTCTATTAAAGGGAGTACGGAGATGCTATGGTTGATTTCCGTTCAAACGTGGTTTCATGAGGTTGAATACAGAAATTCCTCTTTCAAACTACTCATCTTCATCTCTCTCGCCGATTGGAGTCATATCAACATCAAATCTAAAAGGCTATGCCATATAGTAGTCAGAGCAAAAGAGTCACCGATTAGAGACGATGCGATTGTTATTTCTGTCCTCGGGATATCTGCATGTTTTCTATACGTTACTCGAAGATCATGTAGTATCTACAAGTTAATAGCAAGGCCAACATTCTCCTGCACACTCGTTCATCGATTCCTTCATACAAGGTAAATATATCCCTCTACGCGATATCTCGGACTCCAGGAGGGCAAACCTTCCCCGAGGCCCTCAAGCCCAAGCTCGCCCAGTGTCTCTCCCCCAGCTTTAGTCCTTTGACGTCTCTTACGTCTCTCCCAGTACCCATTTTGCCTTGCACGCCAAGACTTCTCCCTTCTCTCATGTGTCGTTATATTCTCCCGAGACCTGCTCAATAAACAACTCTCCCATGTCAACGACTTCAGCCACTCGTCCGTCGCTGCTTGCAGAGAGTCTTGAGCGTCGCATAGTCTCCTTTCAACCTCCCGCCGCAGTACCTCGAGTTTCTCGCTCCCGCAATGCGAAGCTTCAATGTCTGGTTGCTTGCCATGTAGTTCGGCTGTAGCTTTCGCCGTCATCGGGGCCATGGCAGACTCAGAATTGGTCCAGTCACGCCACTTCTCCCGGACGGCAATCTGCTGCAGCCTCCAGGATAAATCGAGTCTTCGTCTCTGAGCGGCCTCGCCGTCCATGATACCGTGAGTGTAGCAATCTCCGACAAGCTCAAGACCATTTCTGCCTCGAATCTCGTGTTGCCGGTCGACGGTGCCGCTTCCAGCGTTGCGAAGAATCAAGGGCGTCTTACTGCCCGGGACGACGTATACCAAGTCATCGACCTGCATCCTGGTAGGTCCTAGGCCGATATAGCCCTCCCTCGTTATGAAAAACCTACGCTTGTGCGTAGCTACTCGAACCGCCTCGTCTATACAGTCCTTCGCCGGAGAGACATCGGTTCTCTCGTCTTCCTCACCGGTGGGACGCTGTCTCGGTCCCGGCCTTGGACAAGCGCAGTAGATACTGGGAGTATCCGAGGCACTGCTCCGTCGCCTGCAAATGTGGTGCTTATAGAGCGTTTCCCTGAGATGTGGCTGGTCCATGAGCCAAGCGGTGACCGCGTCGATATCCTCAATGCTGAGGCGTCGGCTGCGGTCGTCGACCCCGATAGTGTCCGCACACAGCGTCCTGCAAAATACATCACCCAGTTCCTCGTTTTGGGGTTGGTGTTGTCGATCCGCAAACTGCTCTGCCGCCATCGTCGCCCACGACTTCAAAGTCGAAGACCGAGCATCAGTTGAAAACATAGGGTCGGCAACAAAGATAACCATGTCGACGTATAGGCCTGGCATGGATATGACTCCAAAGTCCTCGCTGAAGACATCCGAATGCCCGCCGTGAACAGTGCACAGCCAGTCGAACGCCCCGTCGATCGTGGGCATATTCGTGGGACGCAGGCGCCATAGGGAAGAAGATTTCACGAATCTCACGAGATCGAAATGGTGCGCGTACTTTGTGCGCAATGTCCTACACCACTGACACGACTCGGCGCCTG
This sequence comes from Ophiocordyceps camponoti-leonardi (nom. inval.), assembly GCA_003339455.1. NCBI lineage: Eukaryota > Fungi > Ascomycota > Sordariomycetes > Hypocreales > Ophiocordycipitaceae > Ophiocordyceps > Ophiocordyceps camponoti-leonardi. Next base: position 239,412 of record PDHP01000016.1, on the reverse strand, counting down.
TATCATCCATCGTCAACACTGGGAGACCCGAGAACAGCATTGAAGTGCTTGATGTTGTCAACTCGAAGACGCTCGACGTCATCCTGCGCAGCAGTACTCCAGTCAGGAACCCACGATGGGAAAGCTTGGTCGGCTTTTCTCCCCACGTCTCCAAGAAAGACGTCAAGAGACTGGGTCCGATGGATGATGTGCAGCACAGTATTCTGAAAGACTTCTGAAATCGACAGCGAGTAGTCGGGCATGATGCGAGACTCTTCGTTGCTGAGGCCGAGAAGAGCATAGATCCTATCTTGAGGTTCCGTTGCTTGCCGATCGCCAAACTGTCGCAAGACAGACAAGAGGTCGGATCGTTCGTTCCTTCGCCACCGCTCTCTGCGCTTCTCGACTTCCAGTATCCTGTGAGAATAATTGTCGACGACGCAGCGATATTCGTGCCGAAGCGAAGAGCAGCAGCCTTGACGACAGAAGCTCGCAGCCGCGACGAACATGCGCCACGGAGCCACGGCACCGCCGTAATAGACCGTCACCTCCCTCGGCACGATGATCTCTTGAACGGTCCAGACTCGACTCCACCACTTGCACCGCATGAATGCTCGCAAGGCCTCGAAGAGGTTGCGTTGATAGACGGAGTCCTGATTCAGTTGATCCCAGAACTTGTCAGAAAGTCGATCCCGGCTTTCGGCAAGGATGCGAACGAGGCAGAACACATCAAGCCCGTAGTCCGTATCTTGACCCCCTTTTCTACCTGCTACTTCGCATCCCAGCCACTCCTTGAAGCTGATCATGTGCTGAGAATCACGGTCGTCCAAGTACAAGACAGACGGCGGCGAAACGAGCGAACCCTCGTCCATCTTCCGGGGCTCTCCTAGGTAGACGACAACTTCCTCGCTGTTCGCAAAGATTTCCCTCATGAACCGCACCTGTATGCTTCTCTCTGCGACGTTGGTCTGATTGATGCATATCGCGTCGACCCAAAGAATCAAGTGACTATCTGCTCGTCGGATACGCCTCAAGGCATGATCGAGGTTGACGGTCACGTAGACGACGGATCGTCGGCCAGTCCATGAATCCCACAAAATGATCGGCCGCTTGTTGTTTCGTGAGCCCCATACGTATGAAAGCACCTTGTAGCTTGGCGGTGTTATCGTAGGGGGTATCAGTTCGAATTCGATCTCCTCGTCCCATGATCCGGGGAAGAGTTTCATGACACGGATCCAGCCGGCAGACATGGCTGACGATTGTGCGACGATGTTGCTTTGGCTTGGCTAGGGGAGTGATAAATATCTAGGTACTACCATGATACGGGAGAAAGTACGGATATGTAAGATGTAAATCATTTCTCTTCGTCTCAACTACCTACCTATCGGGGCTCAGATCGTGGCTGTTCACTTGCAGACCGCCCCCGCCTTCGCCTCAGAAGCTGCTACAGATGATTTGCTGGTCAGCTCTGTCCGCCCCCATGTCATGTAGGCGGCCTTGGTTCGCCTTCATAAGCCTAACCGTCATCCACACGCATCCGCTTCGTCGTCTAGCCTGCGAGATGTACGGATTATATGTGTGTGCTATTATCCTATTGTATCCGCACAGCTATCGTAAAGTGCTGTCGTTGGAAGTTCTCATACTTTCGAGGCAGCGACGAGCTCAAGACCGATCTGCCGATCAAGCGGAGCAGGGCATACAAAACATGGCGCAGCCAAAGAGAGACGGCGTATACGGATACCTACATACATACATCGTCATTTCCAGTTTGCGGCTGACGGACACATGCATGTGAAAAAGTTTTCCTGCTGGTCTCAGCACATTTGTCCGTACCTAGGTATCCGTACATGCAGAGACTGCGGTACTATATTGCTGGAGCCCAGCTTCAGCTTTGCTTTCTCTCGACGGCGATTTGGCTCAAAGACTAGACCAAAGCGGCCCAGTGCCAAATCCAATTGGTATCGCCTTCGAAATCCGGGAAGCAAATGGTCACTTTTTGGACATGTGTGCGCATCGTATGCCGGAGGACGTCGGGTCGACCTGGCTCCACCCGGCTCCGAGACCGGGACCCACCCGGAAGTGGTGTAAGCTATAGCTCTGCTATCCTAGCAGGACAGACGGCGCACGTTGACATTCACGGAATCTGACGCTCCTATCCGTAGTTACCCCAAGGATGTCAAAGAGAATGACACAGGAGCATAAGGGTCACTGAGGCCATGCTCCAAGACCTGCCAAGACAGACTTTTGGTACTTTGCCTCCTATGAATGGCAGCTTAACATCAAGGATCAACACATGGCGACCTTCTTGCTTCACGCTGGCCCATCATCACACCCTCCGACCCTTGAGGATAGACTTGGCCTCGTCGCTCCGCCACCAGCTCACCCCCTCCTCGCCGGGAAAGGCAAACTGATCCATGCTCTCCGGCTTCATCTCAACACTGTAGCCCGGTTCTAGAGGGGTCTGGTAGAAGCCGTCCTTGACGACGGACGGGTGCAAGAAGTGCTCATGAAGATGATCGACGTACTCGAGCAGGGAACGCTTCCCGCTGACGACGACGTAGTCGATGGTAGCTATGTGCTGGGTATATTCCGGCAGGCCCACGCCGCCCGAGTGCGGCACGACAGGCACGCCGTACTTTGCCGCCATGAGCAGGACGGCGAGTACCTCGTTGACGCCGCCGAGACGGCAGGCGTCGACCTGGCATACGTCGATGGCGCCCGTCATGAGGAGCTGCTTGAACATGACGCGGCTGTGGGCCATCTCGCCGGTGGCGACGCCGATTCCAAGCGGCTTCAGCGCCTCACGCACAGCGCGGTGGCCGACGATGTCGTCCGGCGATGTCGGCTCCTCGATGAACCAGGGCTTGAAGTCGCCGAGGCATCGCATGTGTTCGATGGCCTCCGGAACAGACCAGACCTGGTTCGCGTCCACCATGAGGACGTTGCCGCGATCGTAGCCGATGACGTCGCGGGCGATGGCGAGGCGTCTGCGGTCTTCTTCGACGCTGCCGCCGACCTTGAGCTTGAAGTGTTTGTAGCCCTGAGCGAGGGCATCAGCCAGCAGCTGCCTCATCCGATCTTCGTCGTAGCCCAGCCAGCCGGCGCTCGTCGTGTAAGCGGGGACGGCACGGCTGTCCAAGGCCTCCTGCAGGCGGGCGCGCTTGGTCGGCTGGCGGGCGCGAAGGATGGCAAGAGCCTCGTCCTGTGAGAGGGCGTCTGTGATGTAGCGAAAGTCGATGCAGTCAACGACCTGCTCGGGAGTCATGTCTGCGACGAGACGCCAGACCGGCTTTCCGAGGGACTTGGCCCATAGGTCCCAGATGGCGTTGACGACGGCTCCGAGTGCTAGGTGGATGACGCCCTTCTCGGGACCGATCCATCGCAGCTGGCTATCGGAGACGAGATAACGCCACGTCTGACCCCAATGAGCCGTCAGATCGGCGAGCGTCTTCCCGCGAACGCGCTCGGCGACGTGGACTATAGCGGCGCAGACGAGATCGTTACCACGGCCGATGGTAAAGGTCTATAAGCGAAAAAAAAAAAAAAAAAAACCGTCAGCCGACCCCGGCCCCGGCCCCGGCCCGATCCGGCTCGCGGGATGCCGACGCGGACGACGCCGACGCACCATGCCGTGGCCCGAGAGCGGCGAGTCAGTCTCAAGGATACAGTAGGCGGCTGAGTAATCGCCGGCGACGTTCATGGCGTCGGAGCCGGTGCCGTCGAGAGAGGTGGGGAAGCGGACATCGCGCGAGGTGAAGCCGGTGATTGTGATTTCGGACGTCATTCTGGGCGGAGGGGATATGGCGAAGTGAAGGCAGATGACCGGAACATGGTCAAGGGCAAATGAACCGAAGCTGAAAGGAGGGGAGGAAGAATAAGAAGATGCGACGGCAGAAATGGTTGCGGTATCACCCGTCGGGACGGAATCGGCCGAGCATTCCCGGAGCGGGTGGGTATAGGGTAGGATGATGAGAGTTGGGAAGTCAGAAACGACAGTAGGGCATCCGAGTATAATGACATGATGAGGCCTGAGGACTACAACTTGATCACGCGGGTGCTTCTTCTTTTGGCTCAGTGATCATCTAATTTGTTGTTTTCAATAACTGGGCAACGCCTGCAGGCTGTAAGTGCCGCTCACCAGGGGTGATGCTGTTCAGTCTCTCTGCTCTCCTATTAGTGCATCATGGCTGAATCTACTGCTGCTTTCAAAGGGACTGTTGTAACATCACTACCTAGGTAGGTAACACGTCCGAGCCTAAGGAACTACGGGTCGGTAACTGATGAAATAGATGAAAAAGATCGAGTTGCCTCTTGCGAGTCTCGTCTGCATCGGTGACAGGCCATGTAAGACGCTATATCGTACTTTATCAGACAGCCTTCCTCTTTCCGATATGCGAAGAGTCCTTTTCTTTTTCTCACGATAAGCGGAGAGGCGAGGTGTCGGTAGCGGGACGTGACGAAGACGAGATCTCGGAGACATTGTCGTATGTATATACATGCATCGTTTCAAGAACGAACCAAAGAGGAAGTTGGTGTCGCGCATATATATGGTCAGGTATACACGACCCTACGATAGACGAGGTTTATTTATACACACTGATCCCATCGTGGTGAGTTTGCCACCGTACGGAAGATGAACAAGTCGATATCTCTTGTCGAGTGAATGGTATCGACTTTGAATATCATTCTCACGGACGTGAAGTCGGATCAGCTCCGAATACGAAAACCTCGTTTCAAGTCAAATAGAACAAATAAAGAGTGAACAAAATAAGGAGCAGGCTCGTCACTCTCAGTCTATTTGAAAAAAAAAAAAAGTACGGACAGTTATGCATGCTCTCCATTGCCGTCTCAGCCATATGCGCCCCTTTTTCTTATGTAGTCTTTGATATTGCCGATCTTCCCTCGGCACAACTCGCAGCCTTGGTCGGCTCAACTTTGCTTTTTGGTTCCTTTATCGAACTTTCCTTTTCTGTCCTTACTCTTCCTTCTCCCTAACCCGGGCCTGTGTTTTGGATAGATGCAGACGAAAAGAAAAGACACGACAAGAAAACGAAAAGACTTCGGCCCCCAGCTTCGCGAAAGGCGTTCAGAAATCACCCACCTCCCTCGGAAAGCCCTCGCCAAAACATTGCATCCTCGCTAAGCTGCAAGATGGGAAAGGGGAGGAAAAGAAACAAACTTCCAGAACGAACATGGCGGTTTCATGATTTTCCCCGTTGCAGTGACGTATATCCGTAAGACATTCACATCTTTTTACTGCAATAGGCTGATGCTTGAGCAAAGTTAAAGAAAATAAATGCAACACGCCATCGTCGCAACAAGGTAATCTGGTTAGGTATTGCAGCTACGGAAGCGCTACTGGCTTGACGCGAACCACCGAATCCTCTGCTCGGTCGGTCAGTCTCCCGAACCCGAACCCTTGCTATGGCTTGCTTGCTTGACCGGTCATCAGCAAGGCAAAGACGAAGTAAAACAACAAGTAAAAGCAAAAAAATCATCATCTATCTCTCGCGACAGACTCATCAGGCGCGTCGTATCCTTCTCACCACATCGACTTGTTCCACCTTTCCTCCTTTCATCTCCTCAAGTGGCTAGACGGCTTCCTACCTAGATGGTGGCAGCAAAAAAAAAAAAAGTGACGAAGTCGAAAAGGGGAAAACTCCTTGAACAAACAACAGGTAGTATGTATGTATGTACGACGATGAGCCGGGAAATGATCGCTGGGTTTCCAACTTACCATGATAGGTAGGCAAGGGGGAAAAAAAGGCACATCTGAAACTCGACATGGCTCTCCTGGACCACATCTCACCATCAATGACAAGTTGGACGACATTCAAGGTCGGATCGCAGGGATGAGGAGCCGGACGGAAGAGCTGACGACTTGATGGAGAAGGAGGTCAACGTTACGGCACGTCAAGTCATGGGGGGTCGTCATGATCTTCACTCGGGGGGATCTTTTGTTAACCCAGAGATGGTAATGGACGGTTGAAGAGAGAGAGAGAGAGGAGAGAGAGATAAAATGCAGGACTCTTCCTCTCTTCTTGTTCTTGTCGATCCAACAACAGGTCAGTCAATCCATCTCTTCAACGCTCTTTTGTCTCTTCTTCTTCTTCTTCTTTCGTTTCTCTATCTTTTCTCTTTTCTCTTCACCCTCGTTACCTTTCTTGGCTGCGCCAGAAAAAAAAACACAATCGCCATGCATCTGTGTCCCCTTCTATCTCTTCTTCCCGCAGCGCTGGCCGCTGTCATCGTTCAGAAGCGGGCCGAGCCCGCGCCTCTCATTACGCCGCGGAATGCCGAGATCATTCCCGAAAAGTACATTGTCAAGTTCAAGGAAGGCAGCGAGATGTCGATCCTTGACGAGGCCATCAATGGCTTGGCCGGTGATGCGGACCATATCTATCACCACACCTTCAAGGGGTTCGCCATTGGCCTCAAGGAGGACGCGCTGAAGAAGCTCCGTGATCATCCGCAGGTGAGAAGAGGCAGACAGACACATTGGACTTTGCTCGCTAACACAGGACTTCCCCTTTTTCAAAGGTCGACTACATTGAAAAGGATAGCATCTCCAGGATCAGCGCCGTCGCCCGACAAACCGGAGCTCCTTGGGGTCTTGCCCGCATCTCAACCGACAGGCCTGGTTCTCAAGAATACAGTTATGACCAGAGCGGCGGCGAGGGCACCTGCGCCTACGTCATTGACACCGGCATCGACGACTCTCACCCGGTTCGTATAGTGACTTTTTACAGTTACAGTGGTGAACTTATGACTGACACTAGAGAGACGTAGGACTTTGAAGGCCGCGCATCTCAGCTCGTCTCCTTCGTCCAAGGTGAGAACCAAGACGGAAACGGACACGGCACCCACGTGGCCGGAACCATCGGCAGCCTCTCGTACGGAGTAGCGAAGAAGACGCGCATCTTCGGCGTCAAGGTCCTGTCCGACGGCGGCTCCGGCACTAACTCGGCCATCATCTCGGGCATGGACTACGTAGCCCGCGACATGAACCGGCGCCGCTGTCCCAAGGGCGTCGTCGCCAATATGAGTCTGGGCGGTCAGTTCTCCGAGGCCATCAACCAGGCAGCCGCGGCCCTCGTCCGGAGCGGCGTCTTCGTAGCCGTCGCCGCCGGAAACGAGAACCAGGACGCATCCTACGTCTCGCCGGCGTCCGAGCCGTCCGTCTGCACCGTCGGCGGCACCTCCTCGGACGACTCCCGCTACACCATGTCCAACTGGGGCGCCTCGGTCGACATCCTCGCCCCGGCAGTCCAAGTGCTTTCCACCCGTGCCGGCGGCGGCTCCGTCGCCTTGACCGGTACTTCCATGGCCACTCCGCACGTGGTAGGCCTCGCCGCCTACCTCGGCGCCCTCGAGGGCATCAAGGGCGGTCCGGACCTCTGCCGGCGCATCCAGGAGCTGGCTCACAAGGATGTCGTGTTTGATCAACCGCAGGGTACGGTGAACCTCCTCGCGTTTAATGGAGGCAGCCGTCGTTCGTTGATCTGATGATGGTGGGATTAGCCTTTCCATGGGCTTTTGATTGTTTTACTTTGTCTCCTTTCTCTTTCGAAAAAGATTCTCTTCTTCGTCTTACGTCTTCTTTCTTTCTCCTCCTCCTCCTCCTCCTCTTCTTCTTCTTCCTTTTCTTCTTCTTCTTCTCTTCTCATTCTAAGAGCATTTGTCAATACCTAGAAAAGTCATATCATCATGAAGGGAAGACGAGGTTGCTCAGCATTTGTATGAATAGTACCTACTGTATGATAGACTTCGGTTCAGACTCTTTTTCATCTCACAACCATCAAACCCATTTGTCACCGTCCGTTCCACAAGCTTCCTCAGGGACGGGGCCGTTTCGAAGTCTTTTCATTAACTTCAGTCAGTAGCCGAGGTCAAACAATAAGGCTCATCATACATACATACATACATACATACATATCTGCTGCACCCCGTACGGCGGCTCCGGATAGAGCCGGATGAGCCGGATGAGTATGTATGTAGATGACCAGCACCGCCACCCTCCGAACCACAGCATCCCGGCCTGAAGTCTCCGATTCGCCGGCGGCAACGAACCAAACAACGGGGTTTGCTCTCTTTTAAAAATAGAAACTTGATAGACGGCTGACAGGGCCCCCATCCCCTCCTTTCAGGCCCCTCCACCCCTGAAGACTCGCAGGTCAATGAAGGCTCCGGGGCTGAGCGCCAGGAAACGTAGTCTCCTTCAGCTCCATGGGCAGTGCACCCACCACCCAACAGCAGGTATTCGTCATCGTGTAAGTCGTTGGCTTCCTCAAAGAAGCCCGGCTCCCCTTGATCTCTGTAGAGCAAAGATAGACCTTCTTGCCTCTCTCCCCTCCAACTTCCGCTGAGCTCTGCCTTCTTATCCTATCGTCGTCATGAGAAAGCCCGTATGGAACCTTTCGCTGGACCTGCGGAGCCATTCCCCGGCCCCAGGGCCAAAGTTGGAGTCGCCTTCTCCCACGCAAGGCCGCCGTCGTCGCTCCGCCATCAGCATCGCCAGCGGGTTGAGACCCAGCAAGGAGAAGCTGCAGAAGCTTTGGGCGGGCGCCAAGAGCCCGAGCGGAAAAGAGGACGACGTCAACGAGCTCGGCAATGTCGTTTGCCTGGCTGATGTACAGATGGGAGCTCTACATGTCCCGCCGGTGCCCCCGAGGCCCCGAGGCCAGACAGACGCCAGTGCGAACGACTTGACAGGCGAGGATGATTCGGACGAGACGCTCAAAAAAGTTGCCTCGCCGACCAGACCGCCGCCTCCGCCTCCGCCGCCGTTGATGTGGCGCTCACTTCTATCGTCGTCACCTTTCCCTCCGCCGCCTCATCCGCCTCCCATGTGTCCTCCTCCCTCTGTTCCCTCCGTCTCACGCATCGGTCGTGAGGCTGCCGGCGGCGAAGATGAAGAAGGAGAAGAAGAAGAAAAGCCGCCAGCTTTGCCGAAACGGCCGACTTTAACAGACAGACGCCGCGTCAATCCACGCATTCGAGATATTGGACAGCTCGAGTCCGGCGGAGTTAATAGAACGTCAAGCGTGAGCACGATAGCTCGGCAGTATCGCGAGCTCGTCGAGTACCCGGACGATGCTACCTTGGATCAAGCAGATATAGTCGCGGCCGCGGGCTGTCTTGGCCGGAGGCTGTCTCGACGCATCGCAGTGCACGAATCGACCGAGAGCCGACGTCGAAGCCAACTGATGCCTTCACCGGTATTCGACGACGAGAATCTCGATGACGACGTCGAAGATGTGGTGATGCGAGATGATAGCCCTCGGAAGCCAGACGGCATCTCGTCACTGATGACACCTCCGGCAACACCACCTGCAGCGCAACAAGAGAAATCACCAACGAAGCAAGACAAATACGAAGACGAAGCACCTGCTCAAGCCGCCCTGAGGCTCCAAATCGGGATGGAACTGTTGACACGAGAGCTGGCGTCTGCCATGGAGAACCAATCCAGCAGTGACGCCTCGGGGCTACAGCTTTGGGTCATGATCGGAGCATACGAGAGGCTACGAGATCAGATTTCCGCCGCGGAGCCACAGAACGGAGAGGCCAAGAACGCCATCGACTCTTGGCTGAAGGCGTTGCAGACCATTCACCAGAAGATGGCGGACGAGGCGGCCATGGGCGAGAGCGATTACGAAGACTGAAAGGTGTATGACGGGAGTCATTTCGGGTGTTGTATCAAGCATGGCGTACGGATATGAAAGAACCAGGCATTCAGGAAAGAAACTTGACAGGAAAAAAAAAGCCATATGAAAGTGAAGATTTGACGATGTTCGGCTGTTCTGTGAAGATAACCATGACGTAACCCCAACTCTGCCCCCTGTCGCGGACGGAAGACGGAATAAATGCCTCGCCGATTAAGTGTAGGGTAGGTAGAAATATGTTGGCAGTCATTCATTCAAGCGTCATGCATGCTAAAGTACTACCCGTAGGTTATTAGGCTCGGACGGGTCCTCGCCTAGTAGGCGATTAAAAGAGGGGACGTTATACTACTAAGGGGATAAGACCTTAGCGCCCTATAGCGCGCGTAATATACCTTTTATATATATTCCCTACTAAGAAATTATATTCCTATTACTTTTAAAACCTTACTTTCTATTTAAAAAAGAGTATATTTATTAAGATTATTTATATATTAAAAAAAAGCCTTAAATAAGGGTATTATAAGGTTTAAACGAGGTTAAGGAGTAGGAGGTATAATAAAGAGGGTAAAGTCTATAATAATAGTAGTAAAAAGGGTAATACTAGGCCTACCTACGGCGAAAAGGGTAGTACTAGGCCTACCTATAGAAGGGTATTATCGTACGTATTCTCTTCGAGTATAAAATACGGTACTTATTAAGTATAAAAAGCCTTTCTCGTCTCCTTTATTTCTTCTTCTTCTTTAGCCTCCTTAGGAGTATAACCTATAATAATCTCGATAGATAATATTAAGCGTTATAAGGTATTTAACCCTAGGAAGTTAAAGCCTACTTTAGCGGATAATAAGAATACTCTCGAGAATATAGTAGAGTTAGGGGGCTAAGACGGCTATATAGGAGGTATCGTAATTAAATAGTTTATAACGATAAAACGGATCGAAGGAAGACGTATAACCTTATAGGGGTCTCCCTTAATAAAGTATTATAAAGTTATAGCTTTCTTTAGGTCTATAGTATCGAATTAAGGAATTTAACCCCCTTTAACTTAGCTTTTAGAAGTTATATATCATATACTAGAATTTTTAAAGTCTTTACCTAATAACGTTTTATAAGTTTTTACTAAATAATTATTAAGGATTTTTAAAACGTATTTTATTTTATTAATTTATAATAGATTAAATAGTTCCTAGTCTTAGTTTTTAAATTTAACCTTTTATTATTATACTTTCCTCTATTTTATAATCGAGATAGGATCCCCCTATATAACTAAGGACCTTCTAGTCGCTTATAAATTTACGACCTACTAAGTATTAGCTATACGTACTTAGGGTATTCCCTTTTCCTCGCTAAAACTAGTCTCCGGGGCGTAATTCTCCTACTTAAGTCCTTAGCTTTTAAGATAACTATTTTTTAGGGGTTATAATAAATAAACTAGAGGAAGACTAGAATAAATAACGAATAATCGCTTATAATTACTAAGAAAACTTTAACTAATACTCTTTAGATCCTTAAGAAATTACGGTCTAAATATATTTAGTAGAAAAAGAATAAAGCGTTTAATTTAATTAATTAATAATATAATCGTCTTTCGTACTATAAGGATAGACTACTTACCCGAGTTTATAATAGGAAGGAATAAAAGGTTAAGCTAGACGATTAATAAGAAGGAGGGGTTTTTAAAATATAGGGATAATCCGAAGGAAATTATATTAAATATAAAGTCTTACTTATAGATAAGACTATAGCGGTAGTAAATTAACCTAAGCCCTAATTAGACTATTTAATCTAGTTATTATCCTCGATAATTATTTCTCTTTTAGTTTTATTTTAGACTTCGGACTCCCTATAGGTTCTTACCGATTACTTAATCCTTTACTTCCCCTTATTTATTATAATAGTATACTATTAATTAATCGGTTTTAATACTCTAGGATTATCTCTTTAGCTATTTAGATAATTATATCTACTATTCTAGTATTCTTAAAGCTTCTTTTTATTACCTATTATTATTATTATACCTAGGAAAGCTATATTTTCGTATTCTTAATTATCTTCTACTATAATACCTACTTCTTCTAATTCTTCTAATAAACCTTCTAATTACTAAAAAATATCTTTTATCGATAATAAGGTTAAACGACTAATTACCTATTTTAGTAAAACTATAATAGCCTAGAATACCTATCGCTAGCCCTACCTCCCTCCTTTAACTAAGTTTATAGGAAGAAACGTTATTAAGTTTTTCGATAAATTTAAGAGGGAAATAATAGCTAATAAAGTAAAGGATAATATAAAGGCGGAATAGCTTAAAAACCTCGTTAACGAATCGGAATTAGCTTAAGTTAGGATTCTAATAGAAGACTAACCCTAGGCTATAGCTAAAGTAGCCCTCGTTAAGTACTATAAATCCCTTAACTCTACTTAATAAAATATATTAAATAAACGCCTTCGAAATTATAATCTTAAGCGCCCTATATTAACTTAAGGAGTCTCCGATTAATTATAAATATACTATTATTTATACTATAAAAAGTATAATTAAGACTTTAAGTTAATTATAGCGGAGTTGGGTAACGTTTACTTAGTACTTCCGAAATCTATTTATATCGAATTATTAAGTAAGAAAAACCTTAATATAAAAGAACTTAAAGTAAAGCCTTATAAAGAAATTATAAGTATTATAACTAGCTACCTAAAGCCGTATTTAAACGACGATTAACGTAATATAGCTATAGTTTTATATAATTAAAAGCTTCGATAAGGACTATATACGGCTATAAAATTCTTTCCTAAGAAAAACTACCTATTAATAATAGAAAGATTAAAGAATAATAAGTCCTTTAAGAATAAAAAGGAAAATAACCTAGAGGTTAAAATTATTAACTTAATAGACTAAATACGAACTTTAGCTATTAATTAAGCCTTAATAGACTAAAACGTTTATAATATTCGAGCTTATAAAGCCTAGTATTAATCCCTTAAGGCCTATAGTACTAGAACCGGGAGACTTATTATAATAACTATAATTTCGACTTTAGAATTAGAAGAACTATTTAATTATAAGTAATACGTTAGTATTAATATAATTACGATTAATAGGGGTTATTAGTATTATTATTATAATAAGCTAACCTATTATACTAATAACTACCCTATAATTATATATAACTAGGATCTTAGCTTTACCTTCTATAAGCCTAATACTAGAGAAGTTTTCCTAGGATCTAGTATAAATAGGTAACTAACCCCTTTAATCTTAGCCTTCTATTTTATTAGTATTAAAAACTACGTTTAAAAGTTCCTAGTATAATAGGTTAAGAAGTAGCCTAGTTATTTCGTTTTTATTAGTTAGGTATCTCTATCGCCCTACCGAATATAGCGGGTTAATACGCTATAACGTTTACGTATAACTATACCTAGCGATCCCGTACGTACGTATAATATAATAGTAATATACCGATCGAATAACGGAGGGATAAAGTACCCTTACTAATAGTAGTCCTCGCTAAGTATACTTTTACTTTAGTCCTAAATACTTATCTTCTCTATTTAACGTATAAATAAGACCTAATATTTATATATAAGATTCCCCTATTCCTATCCTTCGGAATCGAGTTAATATTAATCCGACTTTATATCGGAATCGCGAGGAATTTATACTAATATTTAACTAGAGTTATACGGTATTATACCTCCTATCTAAACTCCTATCTAAGATTCTACTAATCTATCTAAGTTATTATACGAGTATTCCGATACTAGTAATTTTTCTTTTTATAGTTAGACGGAGAGGTAGTATAGACTATTATTATATCCCTAAGTACTTTCTTATCTAGGTCTAGAAGTCTAGTCGAATAAGAGACTAATCCGGATTTAACTTAAATAGGTTCTTCCTAGCGTATATTACTTCGTTATATTATATATCTACGAGTACGATATTCGGTTATATTATATATCCCTAGGACTTATTATTTAATAGTATTATATATCCTAGGGGCTTAGGTCGAAAACGCGTTGAATTTATTTTAAGGTCGTATTAAACTTATATTAAAATTAGGTTAAAAATATAGTCGGATCTTATACCCCTAGTATTATTTCTTTTATACGAAGGGTCGTATATCCGCGAGAACGAAAGATAAAGAAGAGAAAAACGAAAACTAAGGTTAAAAAACGTAGTCGAAAAAATAGGTAGAAAAATCTTACTATTTTTCCTTTATCTTTTCCTTTATTTTTTCCTTTATTTATTTTTCCTTTTTACTTATTCGAATATACCCGTTTTATACGCGTCCGAAAGTCTATATATTCGTAAAATTAGTATTATAACTACTAAGTAAAGACGTATTTTACGAAATAAGTATAGTCGAAACTAATTCGAATAGGAGTCGACTTTGGATTAAAGTTAAGTCGACTTCGAGTATATATCGAAAGAGAATCGAAGAGAAATTAAGTCGAAATCGATAAAAACTCTAACTAAAACTAGAGAAAAGCCGATTCGAAGAAAAGAGTAAATAGTATTAACTTATAGTAAGTATTTACCGAATACTATAGAACCGTTTTATCGAAGTCGAACTAGATACTAGTAAAAGTATATCCGAAAATTTATCGAAAATAGTTATAGCTTTTAGGATCCTATAGAGTATATAACTTCTACTATTTAAACTATTCTTCTATTCTAGTAAAGTAGTATTAAGTCTAGTATTATACGAAAGCGTATAGTTATTCCTAATACTAATTAGTATTAGTTAGGTATTTTTATCGCCCTACTAAATATAGCGGGTTAATACGCTATAATATTTACGTATAATTATACCTAGTAATCCTATACGTATATATAATATAATAGTAATATACCGATCGAATAATAAAGGGATAAAGTACCCTTATTAATAGTAGTCCTTACTAGGTATACTTTTACTTTAATCCTAAATACTTATCTTCTCTATTTAATATATAAATAAGACCTAATATTTATATATAAGATTCCCTTATTCTTATCCTTCGGAATCGAGTTAATATCGATCCGACTTTATATCGGAATCGCGAGGAATTTATACCGATATTTAACTAGAGTTATACGGTATTACGCCTCCTATTTAAACTCCTGTCTAAGATTCTACCAATCCGTTTAAGTCGTTATACGAGTATTCCGATAGTTTTTAATTTATTATTATAAGTAAAAGTAATAAGTATTAGTCCGGCTATTTAGCTTACTTCTAATAAAGAATCTAATATTATTAATAAGTTTATTAAGTATAATAATATAGACTAATAGGTATTAACTCCTATAAAAGAAGAACCTCCGATTCCTATAGTATAAACTAATATTATTATAATAGCTCCTAATAATTAAATAATTTAAGTTAATTAAATATTTATTAAGGTTAATACCTATAAGTTAAAAAAAACCTAGAGTCGAGGAAACTAAAGACGAGGATAATACGCTACTACCCTATACTAATAGAATAACTATTTTAGATAATATTTAATTACCTAATATATAGGACTTTAATCTAAAGGTAACCCCTAGTAACCCTATTACCTATTACTACCTTTCCTATTTACCCTCTAAACCTAACCGACTAAGGAACTTTTAAGACCTCCTAGAAAAGGATTTCCCGCCTTAATATCTCGAGCCTCCGTCTAACTAGGAGAAACTTCCCTTATACTATAGAGTAAGTTTAGCTAAAATAATAACTTAAGATACTTAGATAAAGTTATTAATAAAGGCCCCTTACTTATAATAATAAATTAATCCTAAAAATAAAAAGGATAAGACTATTATTAATATTATTAAAGACTTATTATTATTATTATTAAAACTTATACTAGGGACCTATAAGGTATTTAGGAAATAAGTAAATAGTCTATAGGGTAGAAAAACCAAAGGACCTAGATGAAAACCACCCTCTTTATAAATAACTTCGGCTAGGATATAGCTAGGATTTAGTAAAGTAAAGAAAAGGGCTATAGTAGGGCGTTTATCTACCCTATAGGCTATAGTATTAATCCGTATAAAGTACCCTAGCGATAAGAATCTATTATATATTACTCTTTATATTATAGTAGGTTATTATAGATTAGTAGTTAGTATCCTACTTTTAGCGGGGGGATTTAACCCTGCTCTTATTTTTAACGCTCCTCCTAACTAAAATATTAATATTAATACCTACCTATAGAATACCTTTACGAGTTATAAGCTATAGACTCGAGTATACTAAACCTTATAACGAGTACGTATTATATATAATCGGTAAGAATATAGTATTATACGTTAATTATTAGGATTAATCTAGTAAGTATATTAAACCTATTATTTATTAATCGCTAATCCGCTATAAATACTACCGCCTAAGCTTATATAGCCTATACTATAAATAATATAAAGTATTATAAGGTAGGGATTACCCCTAGTCTAGTTCTATTTCGTTATTAACTCTTATAGGTATATAACGAACTCGTCGAGGATACTAAGGACCTTTATATTATATAGAATACGTACTATAGTATTTACTATAGTATTATATAAAAGAAGGGCCTAAATATCGATAATAATAACCTACTAGCTAAAAAGGATAACCCCTTTATCTATAGTATTTAGTAGGCCTATACTATAAAAGATATAATAATACGCTATAATAATCTCGAAGGCCTTAAGAATTTAACTCGAGCTAATTGTATTAAAAGTAAGGGTATAGTAGGATACCTAAAGTCGACTAAGGAGGTTCTTATAAAGATCCTAATTATAGTCGAGCGAATCGATAGCGTATTTAGTATAAGGAAGGGTAAAAAGCGAATAAAGGTATTTAGTACTATACCCTAATCTATAATAATTATAGCTATTACTCCCGCTATTAAGCTAAATCCTACTAATATCCCTAAGGTAATAGTTACCGAGTATCCTATTACTATTATTAATTAGGCTATCGAGCTCTTTAAATCTTCGCTAATACCTATAGCTCCTACTATTACTAAGAAGGGGAAGGGAAGGGTACTACCTAGGTATTACCCTTCCCCTCCGGCTATATTATCCTCGTCCTTAGCTAAGTCTATTACGAAAAGGGTTTAAAAGTATAAGGTCCCTTCGAAAAGGGCTCCCCCTCCTCCTATTTAGGTAGGTATTTTATCGGATAATAATAATAACGATAATAATATACTTACTATTTAACCCGAAAATAAGGCGGCTAATAATATAGATTTAGTTAAAACGCTAGTAAAGCCTCCTACTAAATATACTTGTATTATATCGCTTATTCTTACCCCGAATACGTTTAAAAAAACGGATACGTATACGCCCTTTAATCGTTAATATATAGTAGGTTTAAGCGGTAAGGTTACTATTAGGGTACTCCTAGGCCTTTTAGCCGACGAGTTATTTAAATATAAGGCTAGTAGGGCGGAGGTACGAAAGGTAATCGAGGATACTACTAGGATAGCTAGGGCTATTACTAAGGTAGTAGCCTTTCCTACCCGAATCTAAGCTCGCCTTATTAGTACGCTTGTCCGTACTAAGCCTCGTCCCGTTACTATGCCTAGTAGTAGTCGCGCGCCTCGCCCGACGCCTCCGAAGACTTATTAATTAAGAAGTTTATTATTAGTATTATAAACCTTATCGTTTTAGCTCCTAAGATTAGGTAATAAATTAAGCAACGTTTAATTAATAAAGCTAATAGTATTAATACTAACTCTTTTACTACTAAGTAAATTACTATTAAGAAACGAACTAATAAAGAAATAGGAAATAGTAATAAAGCTTTTATAAATATAGTATAATTTGTCGATAAGGAGTCTAACTAATCTAATAATAATTTAATCGATTATAAAGAAATCTAATACTCTAAGATACGATAATAAGTTATAAAGGATCCCCTAAACTTTTTTTCTAAAATCTATAATAAACTTAATATTAATATAGTTAAAGTTATAGACTAATTATTAAGGTCCGGTCTCCTTATAACTATAAAGAGCTACCTAATAGAAATAAGAAGGATATAGAAAGGAAAAGGGAGGTAGGTACCTCGGGCGCGTATATATAGCGGAGATAACTTATTACTCCTAATAATCCGGGTATAGCCCGAATCCCTAATATACCCCCCCGTATAAAGAAAATTTTCGGTATATACCTAATACGTACCTAAGTAAAAAAGGGGAGTAAAATAAATTAATAATATAGGAGTAGGGTATAAAAATATAAAAATAAACTAGGCGTATACTATATAATTCTTATAATAACCTTTATAGAGTTAATCGTATATAGGAAATAAATAATATTATAGTAGAGAATAACTAGGTATTATCGATACTAAACCGAATAATAGGGGGCTTTATTATAAAGGGTAATTCTAACGATAAGACTAATACCGTATTAACCGAGGTATAGTATATATATACTCTATACTTACGAGACCTTTATAATAATAGAATAACTATTAACTACCGGCGGTAGGGTTATAGGTAGTCCTATAATAAGTATCGTATATAGTATTATAGGTGCGTTTAGGAATTATACCTCTTTATAGCGGATATACGCTTACGTAGGGCTATTTATAACCTTATTATTATAGCTATAGCGGGAAGGGCGATAAATAAGCCGGTATATAAGTATATAGTAGATATACTAGGATAATACGTATAATTTATATAAGAGTTCTCTAATTAGGCGAATCGACTTCTAATAATAATAGAGGCGAGGCGTATCGTACTACTACCGGCGTAAAATACTTTCTCCCTATTTCGCGGGTAAGACGTTAATAAATAAGCTTTAGTACCCGCCTTAGTAGTTATATTCTCTCCCGTATAAATAATACTATAATACGGCTATAGTAGTACCCTAGTATAAATATACTAAGCTAATTAAAATAACTAGGCCTAGCTCGCCTTTAGCTTAAACGCTTTTACTATTCGCTAGATAAAGACTTTAGCGTAACTTAAGTAGTATAACGAAAGGTAATAAGTCTATAATAATAATTTACTAGAGTATTTATATACGGAAATATACGCGAAAGACGCGGAGAGGTAGGCGAAAGAGGAAGGTAATAGGGCTATTATATCCGCCCTAAATACCCTTATTAACTTATTAGGCTAAGCTAATATCTAGGCTAGCCTATTTAATTAATACTATAGGTCTAGGCTATCGCCTAGTAATTCGATAATAGGCTTCCCGCTATTACTCGCCCCGGCTATAATATAATAATACTATAATTATTTATAGCCTAGTACTACTAGACTATTTACTTACCCGCTATTACTAGCTTATAAATACTCTTATAGCGTATTATAGGGATAATTAGGCTACCCCCGATAAGGTAATCGCCTAAACTAGTCTTAAATATAGGATAAAGTAAAGGGATAGGGGTAAGGGCTAGAGTAATAGGTAATAAGGACTTAGAGGTAGGAAGTAGAATAAAGGTATACGATAGGGGAATTAATATTAGAATATTTATTCGAATAGAGCTTAGCCTATTATAAATTCGTATATTACCCTACTCGTTTTTAAATTTATCTAAAGCCGCGTACCCCTCGATACTTTCGAGAGGCTCCTATATAGGCGTTATATACCCCCTTTATTTAACTAAAATAAGGCGATATACTAGTTATCCTAAAACTAGCCGCCCTTTAGTATTCTTAGCCGCTAGGATAGCCTTAATATCCTACTTATTAAGGTCCGGGTTTTTAAACGATAAACGTAGGGCTAGGTTAAGTCGCGAGTTAGCTAATACCTAGGATAATAGAGTATTATTAAAAGTATATTCGAGTAAATTAATATAAAAAGTAGGATAAATACTACTAGGTATATTTAACGTAATTATTAATAGTATTAGTATAATTATAATAGTATATTTACCCTTTAGGTAATCGAGCTTCTTAAATAGCCGATTTATAATAATATTCCTAAGGTTTAGCTAAATACGGTTATTAACTTAAAAGTACTCCGCCGGCCGATATATACTATTCGATACGTCCTAGATTTATTATTATATCTAAATAATCGCGGCTTATACGAGGTATATTCCCTCGCGGAGGTATTCTAAGAAGGCTACTACTCGCCCTATAGGAGACGTATAAGAACCCTCTAGCTTTAGGATATATTAGATAAATTCTACGTTATAACTATTAAGTAGGCGATTAGTACTAAAATTAATAATAAAAAACGTATAATTATTTAATATAAATTAGTAAGCTAGTAAATATAATACCTAGTTAAATTAAGAAAAACTAATTATATTACGTAAAATTATTTAAACCTCCTAATTAGTACGCTTTATTCTATTATTAGTCTATAGGTAATAAGCCGTAGAAAAAAGCTATTAAATTCCGATAATCGAATATAAAATAGTCTAAAATCGACTAATCTAATTTATACCGCGATCGGAAATAAAATAACGAGGAAAGCTATAAAAACGCTATTAATAAAATATAAACCGAATAGTATACGCCTTAGTATTTATCGATATTATTACCTCGAGTTAAATATATTTCGATAAGTAATTAATAAGGATTATTAGGTACTATAGCTTAGAGTTAAAAGTAGTAAGGAGGTTTATTATAAAGTTAATAAATACTATACTCTAAAACTAATCTACGACTAGGAGTAGCTAAAGGAGCCCTTAGTATTATTAATAATTAATATAATCCCTATAATAATAGTAATTACGAATAAATCGTATAATATTAGTAAATATCCCCTCCTAGTAATACTCGCGCTTAAGTAAGAGGAATATAACGTTTTTACCGGGGTAGCCTACTATAGGCGAGTCGTAAGTACGCTAGATAAGTATAATCGTAAGAGGCTTATACTATAGAACCTAAAGATAGTTATAGAATTAAATATTACTATAGGCGGAAAGTAAGTAATTAGAAATTTATTCTTTAATAGCCGCCTCCGGGGGAAATTTATACGCCCCCTTATATAAGGTAGTTAAATAGTACTTATACGCTATATTAGAGTTAAGTACTATAGACTAGAGTCCTTAAAGGAACTTATTAGAAAATAAATTAATATTAGCCTAAGTTAAAGTCGTAGTAGGCGTAAGGGGTTCGGTAGAAAAGCTAGGGGCGGAAAAAGGCAAAAGAGTAATAATACTAGCCTTAATAAGCCTAAGTATTTAGCCGAAACACTATACTAGGTACTAGTTATCCTAGTCGTAGTAGGAAAGAGTATTAGGTCGGGTAGCTTAAGAACCGGGGTAATAATATAACTTATAATTAAAAAGAAAGAGAAGCTTAGCCTACTACGCCTAGTATTCTAATATTTAGTAGGGGGTAATAAAATATTCTAATACCTTATAATCGGTAAGGATAATAAATAGTTCTACTATACTTCGAAGCTTAGCTAATTATACTTTAAAATAACTAACTATAGCGAGTAGCTCCTTATTATAAATAGTATAGTTTTATTCCGCCGGCTAAAGGCGTTAAGAGAAGTAGGTAATAGGGCGGAGAACTTAATTAAAACCGTACTAAAATAGGCAGCTATTAACCGCCTCGTTAGAATAATTAGTTTTTATTACTATAGGGCGGTTAGGGTCCTACTAAGCGAGGACCGGGTAGGAAATAAAGATAGCCTTAAGCTTTTAGAAAGAATCCTCGTAAGCCCGGGACTAAACGAAAGGTACCTTATAATAAGTAAGGTAGATAAATAGCGCTATAATATCGGAGAAATAGGGTATAAAATTACGATAAAAATTTATAAAATTAAGGAAGCTATAAACCCCTTTTAGATAAGTCGGAGGTAATTAATCGTATATAATAGCGATTTTCTCGGGATTAGGACGAATTTCGTAACTAGTATAGACGATAAACCCAAGATACTTAACCTCGTAGACGGTAAAGTCGTACTTTTTAAGATCTAAGTAAAGTCCTACCTACTAGAGCTAATCTAGTATAGTATATACCTTATACTAATAGTTAGTACGTATACTACTTAAATATATTAAAATATTATCTAAATAAGTAGTAGCGAAATTACTAAAATAAGGACCTAATACTATATTAATATAACGTTAAAATAAAGCCGGGGCGCTAGCTAGCCCGAATAGATAAATAAGATATTTAAATAAGCTAAACCGGGTATAAAATACTATTAGATATTCCTAACCCTTAGTAATATATAACTTATAAAAGGTAGTACGAATATCGAGTTTAGTAAACTATCGTACCCCCGATAAACTATATAAAGTTTCCTTAATTAGAGGAAGAGGGTATTAGTCCTACTAGGTAATACGATTTAACGCGTAATAGTCGATATAGAAGCGCTAACTACCCCTAGGCTTTTTAGCTAGTAAGACGGGGGCGGCGGCTAACGAAAAGCTAGCTCGAATCCACCCCTTATCTATTAGGTTAGTAATTTATTTATAGACTTCGAGTAAATACTTACGCGGTATATTATATAAAGGTCCCTAGGGTAAAGCCGGAGAGGACCTATTTAGAGTAGGGTATAGTCGAATATAATAATTATACTAGCCCTAATAGGGAGGAAGAGTTAAGGCCTTCTCCTTATTAAAAAGGTCTTAAAAGGAGGCTACCTCGGGAGGTAAAGAACGGGAGTTAGCGGCTAGATCGGAGGTTTCGACTCGGAGTACCTTAGTAATTTCGCGAAGACTTATAGTTATAAACTTATACTTACTCGGCTAATACTACTTATAATAAACTAAGGCTATAAATATAGAGCCTAGGATAGAAATCGTAGGGGAAGAAACCTAGCGAATAGCTAAGTATTAAATAACTAAATCCCCTATAGAGTATATAATTAAATAGCGATAACTAGCTTATAGGGAGATATTATAATAGGATAACTAAGGTAATTCTAGAATTAAACCTTACGTAAGGCCCGGGATAATATATACTATAATAATTATACGCTATCTATTAATATCGGCTATAAAATAGACTAAATACCGGATTATAAAAGTTACTTTAAATACGCGCTCCTACCCTCGTATAATAAATACTATAATACGTATAGAACGAGGCCTAGGTAAAGGAATACGCTTTAACCGGTATTATTATACTAAACTTTCGCTTATAGTAATAAAGTAATTATAACCGCTATCTACTTATATATTAATAAAGAAATAAGAGTTAATTAATACTAGAAGGAGTAAGGATATAGAATCTATATTACTAGAAATTTCCTTAAATTATAAAGATAAAGATTTATTCTTTATAATCGTATTATATACCGCCCCTAGTAGAAGACTTACTATAGGGGTATTATATTTCCCTCCTCCTTATTATCCTTTATAATAAAGCTAATATCTATTAACGTAATAATAATACGCGGGGTCCGAGGAAGGGGAGGAAGAAGAGAGTATATTAATATAAAATAACTAGCCTAGCTATAGTATAAATACTTACCCTTAGACTATTACTTAGAAATAATATTAGTATTAACCTAGGTCGTATACTATATAATACCGGACTAGTCTATAGGCGGCGTACTATTTTAGTATCGAGACTCGCGTTAGGATTTTCTACCGCCGGGCTAGGGATACGTACCCCTAGAATTAATACTAGTTATAGGTATATCGGGGTCGGGCTAAACTATAATAGGGGGGATTATCTAAGATAATAATTCGATTCGGAAGGACTCGATATCGACTATAATTTTACGAATATAGGCGATAGCCCCTACGTAATCGGAAAAGGGGATTCCGTATCCTATATAATAGCCGTAAAACTCTAAGGAGAGAGAATTCCGGAGCTAGAGTACCTTAATTTCGTTATTCTAATACGACCTATTCGATAATACTAACTTAGCCTTAAATCGTATAATAAAGTCGGAGAAAGGCTCTTTAGTACCCTACCGAATATTCTCGAGTTCTACTATAGTAGTTTAGCGCTAATAGGGGTCGTAGAATATAATATCTAGGTATTAAAGAAAATTAGCGGGATTCTACGTATAAACCGCCCTTCCTTTAAAAAAAGGAGTAACTTTTCTCTAAACCGATAAAGATAATATCTAGTAGATATAAACCTATTAATTATAGTCGGAGTTAATAAATATATAGTCCGCTTAAAGCTTATATATTATTAATACCCTTTAGGCCGAGAAGGTATTTTTATCGCTATTAAAAGGAGTATTAGCCGGGAGCGGCTTCCGCCTACCTACTTCTAAGGAATAGATAGTAGTATTCTACTAGGCCCGCCCTAACTTAAGGGATTAAATAGTCTCGTATTAGGAAGCTAAGGCGGTATACTAGGCCTTTATTATAGTATATAGCTCCGTAATCTAGGCTATAATAGGCGATATATTTAGCGTATAATAATCGTTAGCTATAGCTTACTCGCTAAATATATCTATAATATAAATAAACGTAAAGTAAACGAATAGAGAATAAATAAGTAATTAATCCTTCTTATATATTAAGGTCCGGTCTCCTTATAACTATAAAGAGCTACCTAATAGAAATAAGAAGGATATAGAAAGGAAAAGGGAGGTAGGTACCTCGGGCGCGTATATATAGTAGAGATAACTTATTACTCCTAATAATCCGGGTATAGCCCGAATCCCTAATACTAATCTTATAATAGTACTAAGGAACCTTTTATTCTAAATACTTTCTTAATAATTATAAACCTTAATATACTTATTATTAAAGATAATAAAGTTTTTATTACCTAAGAGGATATTAAAGAAGTCCCTAAGCGTAATCTTCCTATTATTTAAATCGCTACTATAATAATAATAACCTATATTACGCCTTAGGGTTATAAGATTACCCGCTCCTTTTTTACTACTCCTCGTATTATATAGTAATTACCTCGAATATAGGTTTAGCTTACCTTTACGAAAGTACTTCTTATTAATACTTTAATCGATATAGGCTTTAAGGTAAATATTATTAGTAAGGAGATAGCCCTAAAATATAAGCTTATTATTAGGCTATATAATATTAATATAATATCTTTTAATAAAAAGCAAACCCCCCTAATTAGCGTATATAATATAGTTTTATTTATTAGGGGAGTATATATTCTAATACGCCTTCTAATTATACCCTTTAATATACTAGTACTTTTTATTCTCGGGATACTATTTATTCGCCTTATAAAGCTCTCTTTCGACTATAATATACTAAATAGCGATTTCTACGTCTAGTACCTATTCGGTTCTATAAGGGTAATTACCCTAGTATACCTACTACGAGAATAGGATATTAATAAGCTAATTTTAATACCTAATACTATTAATATTAATATCGTTAAGGCTAACCCCTTATTTAAGAATAGCCTTCTCGACTAAGAAAGTAAAGCCCTCCTTTTATATAATAATTTAACTACCGAGGAGGATTTTTAGGGGGAGGGGAAAGGGGTTCCTAATAATTAGTAATTATCTTCTACTTTTTCTTTATCTAATAAAAATTATATAGAATAAGTACTTTTATAAGAGTAATTACCCTCCTTTTTAATAGCCGTATAAAAATATACTATTAAAAATTATAAATAAGCCCCTAAGATTATTACTACTTTATACCTTTACGATAACGCTTTAAAAAATATTCTAGAGCTCCTAGAAGATAAAACTAATAATAAAACGAAAGCCTAAGCTTTAGAAATAAGAAAATAAGTCCTTTTCGAAGAGTAATAAACTAGTTATAATAAACGCTTAGCCTTTATAAATACTATATATAAGAAAAAGGCTAATAAGAAGGTACCTTATAATAATATCCTATCTAATAGTACGACCCCTAAGGGAGACTATAATTAGAAAGAGAAGAAGTAGGCTAAGGTCGAGGGTAAAGTAAGGATTAATAAACCGTTTAATAAATATATTATAGGTAAATTTTTAATAATAGAGAAAGGTTACTAATTAACCCTAGAACGATTAGAAGAAATCTATTAGTAAATAGTATAAATACTTTCCGATAACGAGTAAGTAATACTAAAGGAGATTCTCTTTAACTAAGAAGCTATATTAGTATAGGACTATAGCTAATAAGGTTAAGTTAATTATATTATTACTCTACTTTAGAGCTTTAAAGTAATCGAGTATAAGGTATAATAGGCTTAGCCTATTAATATACCTAAGGCTATACTTCCCTAAGTCGTTAAGCTACTAAAAAATAGGGTTTAGTATAGAGTTCTCGAGCTAAGTTACGTATTATACTATAATTATTATATAATTATCGTAAAAAAGGATAATAGAATAAGATTAATTAACTTAATTACTATACTTAATAATTATATAATTTATAATACTAATCCTCCTCCGAGTATTAATAAATTTAGTAAATAATTTATTATTTATAAGATTCTTTCCTTTTTAGACCTCTTTTTAGGTTATAATTAAGTACTTTTAAACTTAAAGAGTTAAGATTATACGACTTTTATAACCCTAATAAGCCTATTCTACTAGTATACGGTTCTAATAAGTACTATGAATTCTATCGGGCAATTTATAAGAATTATATAAAAGATCCTTTTCGACCTAATCCCCGAAGTCTATAACGTTTTCGTTAATAATATCCCTATTACTAGGCTAGAAACTATATATAATAATAAAAAAAGGCTTCCGGGTATTCGCCGCTTTATTTTTAAATACTTAGTTAATATTAATAAGATATTAGTTAATATCGAGCTTTTAGGGTATATAATCGCTAGGAAGAAATCTAAATAGTATTAAAGCTTAACTAAACTTATTAGTTTTATAATAGGAACTTATAAAAGGGCTCCTATTAATTATAAGGTCGAGAAACTAAAGTTATAGACTAAATACGATAACGTTTAATAGCTTTAAGGCTTCTTAGGCCTTATAGGCTTTTATTAAATCTAGATTAAATCCTTCGCGTAAATTATAAAACCCCTAACTAAGTTATTACGGAAGGATATACCCTAGGAATAAACCGAGTTTTACGAGAGAGTTATAACCGAATTAAAGGTACTACTATTAAATCCCGAGTTCCTTATACCTTTAGACTTAGGGAAAAATAGGGGGGAGATTATTCTTATATATAATACGAGTATTACTAGTTAGGGTACTATCCTTATATAAAAGGTTAAGGATATAAGAAGGGTAATATATTTTAAAAGTAACGTATAGTCTTCTACTAAAGCTAAATATAATATAATAAAATAGGAATATAAGGCTATTCTCTACGCTATCCGATAATTATAATTTTACCTTTATAGCGTTTATTTTATCCTCGAGACTAATACTCGAATCCTCGTCGACTAACTAAAGGGGTCTTTTAAGGATATACTAGGGGCGATAATTACCTAATAGGTTAATTATATCTTCCTATTTAATTTTATCGTATAGTATATTCTTAGGGAGAAGAATTCTATTATAAACGCTCTATCTTATAAGCCCCCGATAAATACGGATATTCTCGAAAGGTCTAAAAATAATAACTTAGAAGACTTCGTTAACTTATATTTTAATATTATTTAAACTACTCCCCTTAATTAAGTACTTTTTACCGAATATTCTCGAATTATAGCTTTCCTTAGGTTAATAAAGCGCCCTCTTAGTATTTTATCCTAGAAGTTCTATAGTTTCCGCTTAAAGGTAATAAGTTTTATATTTAATAATAGCCTCCTCTAGAAAAAGCCTTTAAGGAAGGAAAGATTACTAAGAATAATTATCGATAATAAGACTTAATAAAAGACTATTATTATAAAGTTTTACTATTAAATAGGTTATAAAGGCTGCTAAATTACTTATACGTATATTAAGGAGAGGTATTAATAGCCTAAACTATAAAACTATATTAATACTATTATTTTAGCTTACTAAATCTACTAAAGCTATAATCCTTATTACCCTAAAGAAATATTAATACTAATAGCCCTAGGATACCCGTTTATAAAGATTTACCTTAATACTTAATATATACTATTTAATTATAGCTTTAAGTACCTTATAGAAGCTTAAAATAACCTTACCGGTTAAGTCGAAGTTTAACTAACTCGAGAGCTTATTATTTAGGTAATAACGAAGTTTATTCTTTCGATTATTTACCGATTCGGGGTACCTTTTTACGCGGTTATTAATAGAAGCCTAGAGGTTAAAAGCGGGTTTTATATAATATTAGAAGACTTCGGTATTAAAGTTATTTTAATTTCTAAGTATAATTTAAAGGCTAATATAGTTATCGAGGTTAACTACTAAGGAATTATAAGCGCCTTAGCTAAACTTACGTAAGAGTCTAGAAAATAGTTTAAATACCTCCTTTAGGTTATTCTCGCCGATCGGACTACTATTAAGAACTTATATAGTATATTTACTTTCTACCTTCTTTTCGGATAAGACCCTATTTTACTATTAGAGGTTAAGTTTCCTATATAATAGCTAATCGACTAGGATAAAATACGGTAATTATCTAATTTATTAACTACTAGAATTAAGGTACTAGGGAGGAAGAGTATTAACGTAGAAAAAGCCTATAAAAAGGTTCCTACTTATAGGTAAAAGTTAGCTAAATATATAGATTATAATAATAAATTTAGAATAAGAACTAATAAGCTTAAACCCGGTAATTTAATCCTATTTTACGATATTAAACGAGCTACCGACCTTAGCCGGGTAACTAAGTTAAAGATAAAGTAAACTAGGCTATTTAGAATTAAGTCCTAAGCTTTAAAGACTAAGGCCTACCGAATTAAGATAATAGATAGTATTAAGCTATAAAGGATAGTTTTAGAGGACTACCTTAAAAGGTTTATTAAAGATAATTCTAGATAATAGACTTCCGATATCGATAATTAGCTCTTTTAAGACTCGTATTAATATAATAATAGATATTAAGACTTAACTTTACCTAATAACCTTCCCTTTATTATAATAGACTAGGATAAACCTAATTAAATAGTTCTTAAAGTATATTTATAATAAGGTATTAAATAAATTATTAATAATAGTATTAATTAAGTATAAGTAAAACCTAAGACGATAATCGAAATTAGGCTTCCTTAAATCTCTAATATATAAAAAGCTCTTTATATTAGCGCTATAAAGTATATTCCTTTCCTTTTTATTAGTTAATTATTTTCTTATATACTATATTCCTTTTATTCTCTATTTCCTTTATTCTACTAATTCCTCTACTTTCTTATTATATACTCCTTTTCTATACGGGCTTTATTACCTTCTCGATTATCTTTTCGATTTTAGTATATTTAGGATAACCCTTTACGCTTAAGCTATTTATTATAAATAGGTTTAGTATATCCTTTATAACTCTTAGTATAGCCTTATAAGAAAGGTAGTCTAGGTATAAAACTCTAAAAGGACCTAGCTTATTATTATTACCTCTAAATAGCTTTATAATCTCCTTAGCCTCTAGACTATTAGGTAGATAGCCTAGAAGGTATTACTAGTTATATTTAACTATCTTATCGTTTAACTAAATATAATTATTATACGAGTTATTATTTACTCCTTTTAGGCTTATATATTTATAAAAAGGAAATAAAACGTATTCTTTATAGGCTATAATTATTATAATTTAGGCTTTGCCCGGACTAGCTATAGGATACTATAGGATAACTTATTACCGCCTATAAGGCGCGCGCGGATAGCCTCCTCCTTCTTACCTTCTATATACTAATTAATCTTATTTTAGACGCTCTATATAGTTATACCGGGGCCCATCCCTTAATATTTAATTAGTATTAAACTTTCTTTTAGCTAATAAATACCCCTATAAAGGCCTTTACGTTATAATAAGGAGGGGGTATACTACTTATACCGGATATAAATACCCGTATTATAAAGCTATAGTTTATAATCCTAGCCTAGTAATAGACGCTAGCTATATAGAACGCCTAATTATAGGAGCTCTAGCTTAGCCGCCGTAAGCTACTACCTACCGGCTTACCTTTTAATAGAAATAAAAACGTCTTCCCCGTATAGTGCGCCCTAATCTCCTATAAGTTATAAGCCGACTATAATTTTATTAGCGATAACTATAACTAATAGGTTTTTATCTACTAAAACCTCTCGTTATTTATTTAGGCTAAGGTAGCCCCTTATTTCGAGGATAATACGGCTATAGCTTATAACCCCGACCGCTTTCTATATTACCTTAGTATTATATTTCTAGACCCTTATCGCCGCTAAACCGCTATAATTAAGCTCGAGTACCTTAAGTAGTATTCTAAGGAACCCTTCTCGGATTTCTTAGTCCGTTTTAAGGCTAAGTTAACCCTTTCGGGCGGCTCTACATAGAATAACGAAGTAAAGGTCTTACGTCTCTAGTACTCGCTCTCCCCTAACCTTTATAACTATTATATTAATCGCGGTATACCTCTCGATAACTTCTAGGCTACCGTTTAGCGTATTTACGAAATTACTATAAATATCGAGTCCTTTTATATCGATACTTATTATTATCTACCCCCTTTACTAGTTCTAGCCCTAGATAATAATACCCCTATAATAGGGGTTAATAAAACCTTGATTACGCTTCCTCGATCTAATACCTATTAGTAGGGATTATCTTCTAGCTAATACGTATTATAGGTTAGCGCCGATATTATTAAAAAACGTTATACTAATAGCGTATATTTCCGATATAGCCGCTTAGGCTATTATTTACGTATATATAACCTCCTCCCTATATAGTATAGTTATCCCTCTACCTTTATATATTCTACGTAGAGTTAAACCCCTAATAGCGTTTTAAACGATATTAACGAGTAGGGAAACGAGCCGCCCCCTTAGTAAGTCTCCTATAGGGGGTAGGTAAGCGTATTACCTTTATTAGAAATAACCTAGTTTCTAAGTTTCGCGAGATTAAAGGTTATATAGATTCTACTCCTTTACTCCTTTTTATTCTTATAAATTCTATCTAGTTTATTAATACGTAGGCGGATAATAGCTATAATTACTATACTATTATAAGCGAAGTAATAGTATAATATTACTAGTTATAACGTATTCCCCTTATAAGGGCGTATTCTATTCGGATAACTATCTATATTAGCTATTAATATTAAGTATTATTTAAGGCCTTATCCTTTATTTATTATATTATTCGTTTTATTACTAATATTAATAGTTAGCGTACGCTTATTATCGCGTATATTATTCCTAGTCTTACCTAGTCCCTTATCCTAAGGACTTTATAGCTCGCGTATTATAATATATCCCTACGTATTAGCTAGCGTTATTTTATTATTTATTCTACCGGAAACCTTATTATTAAGTACTCCGAGTAGTATTATTCTTCTTACCCGATAATTATTATCCTAGGCTTTACGTATACTACCTTATTCTAGTACGAAACTAAGTAACCTTTTAGCTATTAATTTCTTATTACTAGTTTATAGGATATCTTCTCCGTAATCGCCTAGGGTATATCCTCGTTTATTACGTTTAATCCCTTATTTCCTTCCGAGATTATCGACTTCTAGGACCTTTTCGATAAGGATAAAGCTAATACGCTTCCTCCTTACTAGGGTAATTATAATTATTATATTCGTCTTTAGCCTAATCCTAATAATTCTAGTCCTAATCTCCCCTAGGGGCCTTTTTATAATATATTTTATAATTATTTATTAAAGGTTTATAAATAGATTATTAACTTAATAAATAAGGGTTAGATTCGGGCTAGTTTATCTTCGGCTATTACCCTTATCCTCTTAGCTAAAAAACCCGGCGGTAATTAGCGCTTCTATATTAACTATTATACTCTTAATAAGGTTATTTAGTAGGACTAGTATTCTCTTCCGCTTATTAAGGAAATACTTCGTAGTCTTTCCTTAGTACGTTAGTTTATTAAGTTAAATATACGCGTAGCCTTTTATAAAATCTATATTATACCTAGTAATAAGTATTTTACTATTTTTCGTACTCGGTTTAGTTTATTCGAATACCTTATTTATCCTTTTAGGCTCGTAGGAATACCTACTACTTTCTAATATTATATTAATACTACCCTAGGATCCTTACTTAATAACTTTATAACCGCGTACTTCGATAATATTCTAATCTATTCGGAAGGCTTTTAGGCGGATTATTAGTATAAAGTTCGAACTATACTAGGTTAACTCCGTATAACTAGGCTTTATCTTAACCTTAAAAAGTACGATTTTACTATTTACGAAGTTAAGTACTTAGGATTTATTATTTATACTAAGCGTAAAATATATCCTAATCTAGAGAAGATTTCTATAATCCGCGATTAGAAGGTATTTATACGCGTTTATAGTATTTATAGCTTTTTTAGCTTTATTAACTTTTACTATAATTTTATTCCCCGGTTTACTAATATTACTACTCCCCTAGTTCGCTTAATACGATAAGACGTCCTTTTCTTTTAGTCTAATAACTATTAATATACTTTTAACTAGTTTAAGCTCGCGTTTATTTCCTATCTTATCCTCGCCTAGTAGGATCCTAATTACTATATAATCGTTAAAACCGATTATTTTAGTAAGGCTATAGGTAGCTATCTTTCTTAGTATAGCCGGGATACTATCCTATAGCCTATTATATACTTTTTATATAAGCTTTTGCCTATAGAATATAATTATACTATTTATAATAAGGAGCTCTTAGCTATTATCCTTTATTTATAGAGCTAGTCTGCCGAATTATATAGTATAGCTAAGCTATTTATAATCTTAACCGATTATAAGGCCCTCGAGTACTTTACTATACCGTATTATATATCTAAATATTAAACCTATTAGGCTAAGACTCTTTCGTTATTTAACTACTAATACGGCTAATAACTTGATATATTTAGCACTATAAACGAAGACTCAAAGCTGAAGAGAAAAGAGAAGAAAAGAGGAAAAAGCTATAGATTAATCGTAGCCCTTTTATATAGTAGTAGGCACGTAATATAGGAAGAGGGGTAAAGCGGGGTAAGCTATAATTAAATATACGCTACTATAATAAGATATATAGCGTGACTAGATATACGCTATAATTAGATATATAGCGTATTATACTACCCCCCTCGTACGGCCTTAATATACGTATTAAGGTTAAGTATACCTTCTCGTCTTTGGTTTAGCGCCTATATAGACGGCGTTATCGTTATTATCCCGGTTATCGTAGTCTAAATCTATAGCTATAGCTTCGATCTAATA
This sequence comes from Ophiocordyceps camponoti-leonardi (nom. inval.), assembly GCA_003339455.1. Taxonomy (NCBI): domain Eukaryota; kingdom Fungi; phylum Ascomycota; class Sordariomycetes; order Hypocreales; family Ophiocordycipitaceae; genus Ophiocordyceps; species Ophiocordyceps camponoti-leonardi. Next base: position 206,734 of record PDHP01000016.1, on the reverse strand, counting down.
CTATAGATTAACGGGTAATCCTAGCGCTATAGGGTATAGGTCGTAGTATAATTTAATAGCTATTAGTACGTATTTAAAATTCTAAGCCGGGTACTAAGTTTCGTTAGGATTATAGCCTCTCTAGTTAACCTAATATTCTAGTCGCTTGCTTTATCCGGTAACTCGCGATCGTAGGATTTAATATACTTCCTATTCTAGTAGGCTATTAATCTCCTTAGGCTCTAGGGCGGGTTATATCTAGCCTAGTAGGGGGTCGTTTACTACTTTCCTAAGGCGGTTAGTATAGAAGAGGTTAGTTATTCTATACGACTCCGGTAGATCTAAAACGTAGCTATAGCCTCGCTCTTCCGTAATCTTAAACGGGCCTAACTACTATACGTTAAGCCGAGTCGTAGGAGCTACTATACTAAATCCTTTTCGCTATAGGAAAACGCTATCGCCGATAGTAAAGTTAACTAGTCGGCGTTTCTTATCTACTTACTTCTTTTATTAACTTTGCGTTATAGTCGCTACCTACTAAGCTTATTATTATACTTCTTTTACTTTAGCTATTAGCTTTTACGCTTATATTATAGCGGTCGTCGTAGCCTACGTAGGTTCTAGTAGTAGCGTTAAGGGGTTGCGTATATTCTTACCGAGGGCTACTATTAGAGGCGCTATATTAATAGAGGAGTACTATAACGAGTTATATATAAAGTCGAGCGCTAGTAAGAAGTCGCTCTAGTCGTCTTAGTACTTATTAATATAGAAGCGTAACCTTTAATCTAGATACTAATTAGTAACTTCTACGCTATTCTACGTTTATAGATATAGCGTATTACCGTATTAGTACTTAGTACTTATTAGTCGATTAATCTCCTTTAAAAAACCTAAGACGAATAGGCCTACGTTATTAGTAATCTAGACTACTAATAACCCGAAGAAGCGGTAGAGTTATCTAAAGTAATAGCTAGCGAGGACCTCTACTATATCTATCTTCTTTCCGGGTAGTATAGCGATTAGACGGCTAAGTTTATAAACGAAGGTCTATACGTAGTCGTAGCCTAAGCGGTCCCTTAGTATCGTTTTCCTATCGTAGGCGACGTACTCCTAAACGGCGGTCGGTATAGGCAAGGGGTATAGTAAGCTAGGTATCTTATCGCGGGGGATCTTATTCCTCTAGTACTCGTAGTAATTACGAATATATCGGCGGATATCTTACTTTATTCTAGGCTAATAATAGTCTTACTAGAGTACCTTAATCGTCTTATTCTACCCGCCGTAGGCGAAGATAGCGGGTTTATAAGCTTTACGGATTAGGGCGGTACGAAGGAACTATTTCTAGTTAGTCGTCTATTCTAGTACGATTAACTAGTACCCGTAGTAGCCGAGACCTTATATAACGTTCTCTTCCTAGATAAGGGAGACTAAGTCTAATCCTATAGGGGCTTATATCTTAGTAGTATAGACTAGCGCGATAGTAACGGGGGTCTCGGGTAGATTAAAGCCGAGCTTCTCTCGTAGGATTATAGCGAGCGTACGTTCTTCCTTTTCCCTAGCCTTAACGGTAGGTAGTTCGGCCGTCTTTCGAGATAGGGCGTTAATAGCTATATTAAGTCGTCCTAGGCGATAGAGGAAACGGATATTAAACTAAGCGAGGAAATTAGACTAGCGGACCTATCGAGTAGAGAGTATTCTTTTAGTAGTAAAGTATACTAGTACTTCGTAATCCGTAATAATATTAAATTTCTATCCGAGGAGCTCTAGATAGAAGTACTTAAGACTCTATACGATAGCGAGTAGTTCTCGGTCCTAAATCGGGTATACTCGTTCGGCTAGGACTATAGTCTTTAAGAAGAACCCCGTTAGCTTCTAGGTCGAATTAGTCTACTACTACTAGAGGACGCTAGCGGTAGTATTACAAGAGGCGTCGGTCTTTAACCTAGTAGGCAACTTAGGGCGGAAGAAAACGAGTATAGGCGCTTCTATTACGAGCTTTTTTATCTATTCGAATACTTAATATTACTTAGGCCCTAAGACGAAGTCGATATCCTTTTTTAAGAGTCTATTTAAAGGCTTTACTACTTAGCTTACGTAATAGTAGAAGATCCGGATAAAGTTATATAGGCCGACGAAAGAACGGATAGCCTTATAGTCGTATAAGTCCTCGAACTTCTAGTCTTAGATAGCTTATACTTTCCGGGGGTTAATACTTAGTCCTTCTCTAGCGTAGAGTATAACTCCTAGATAATCGACCTTCGTAATATTAAACCGTAATTTCTTTATATCCCCTTAGAGGTTAGCTTAATAAAGGCGCTAGATAACCTCTCTATATTCTACCTAGTATTCCTCTTCTTCGTTATTATCCGAGTAGATTAATACGTTATTTATATACGCGCTAGTATATTAGTCGAGGAGGTCGTATAGTTAGGCGTTAATAAAGTTCTAAAACTAGGCTAATCCGACCTTAAGTCTAAATAGTAGGACCTTCTAACGATATATACTAAAACGAGTACGAAAGGCGGTTAAATACTCGGAATCTAGGTCTAGACGGAGTCGGTAAAAGGCCTAGATAACGTCGATCTTAGAGAACCGTTTAGTAGAGTAATAGTTAAAGGTAGTACCCTCTAAAGAAGGGGCGGGGGAGATACGGCTCTTAAGATAATTATTTATCTACCTATAGTCGATATAAAAACGCCTAGCTATCGAGTACGGTTTTAGCGCGAAGAGTACTAAAGCGGTATAGGGGCTAGCGTTAGCGGTAATAAATCCGATCTTTAGAAGGTAGTCTACTATTTCTTTTTCTAGAGGTAAGTATTTAACGGGTATACGGTAGAACGGGGGACTAGCCGGGTTTAGAGGCTTCTTTAGCTCGAGGGTAATATTATAACTAGGATAGGGATTAGCTAACGTATATACCTCCTTCTTACTAAAGAAACCCTTAAGGTAGGCGATTAATAGTAGGATTATACTTCGGATAAAGGTAATATACTCGGGGTTTTCTCCCTTTAGGAAGGGAATCTTCTATCCTTAGTATATACGGCTAGCTAAGCTTAGCTTCGCTATAGGTATACCTACGTTATCGTTATCGTCTTTAAGAGGGATAGGTCTAGTAGGTATTAAAGGGGTAAGTTCCTCCTACCGCCGGCGGCGAGGATTTTCCTAGACTTATCGGATAAGCTACTCTCGAATAGCTTAGTCTTTAGTATTAACTACGATAGTATTAGGCGATAGCTTTAGCTTCTTAAGTCCTATTAGCTAAACGATCTTACTATTCCCCTTAGAACGTTAGAGTATTTAGTACTATTTCTCGTCCTTATTAATTAATCGGTTCCGACGTTTAGTATTAGCTTAGATCTTAGGGTCGATTAATTAATTAGGAGCCTATCGAGAGAGAAGTATCGAGGGTAAATATTTAGCGAGGGCTAGTAGGTCGTTAGGCTAGATAAGTTAGCAGGCGGTATAATTAAGTAGTAGGTTTTTCTCCGCTATTTAGAATAAGCTAACGAAAATATCTTATATATAATCGGTAACTTAGAAGGTTTTTTAGGGAAATAACCGGCTATTAATAACAAGGGTAGCGATTAGATATTTACGAACGTAGCTAGCCTTACGTCCTTAGAAGTCGACGAGAGGTACTAGCTTTACTAAGACTAGCTTAGTACTTAGGCGTTTAACTACCTATCGGGTAAAGCGGCGGCTAATAAGGAGACGGGAATCTACTCTAGTATTATATAGTATAGAAGTACGGAGGGTAATACTATTAACTTATATTTAGCTATCGATAGTAAATAAACCTTTTATTACTTTCCCTATTCGTAATACCTTAGGGATTATTATAGAGACTTCTAATAGTCCTAGGCTTTTCCCGAATCCGATAAGTTATTAGAGTCGGTAGTAGCTATACTAGGGGTTAGGGGTCGAGGGACCTAAGCTATACGCTATTTATTAGGATAGTCTTTAGCTTAATACTCCTTTTTCCTATAGATAAAATAAGTCTTGTTTTCCTAATAAACTTTCTTCTTATCGGGTATTAAGGCTTAGCCTTTACCCTTAGCGGTAGCTAGCTTCTTTAGGTCGTCTACTAGCTTATTATTATAACGTAGGCGGGGAGTCTAGGTTATTTCCGTTATCTCCCTCTTCCTATAATAAACGGTACCTTTAACGCTAATATAAAAAGCTTCGTAGTCGATCCGGGGGTCCCTAGCTTTTTTAAAGAGGCTTAGGTCGAGTCCGGTAGGTAGGTATTCCTATAACTCCTACTTTATTATCTTACTAAGGATCTAGGTTTATACTACTAGAAGATTAAATTCTACGATAAAGAGTTATATATCCTATTTTCCGTAGACTAAGAACTTAAGCTTACTTAGTCGTTCCTTAGCTTTTAAAAACTCGTTCGGATTACTAAAGGCTAATTCGAGATATTAAACTATTTTAGCTAGCCTAGAGAAAGGCCGGGTATTAGAGTTATACCTTATCTCGAGGGCCCGCTTAGCTTTGCCTTCGAGAAAGCGAAAGAGAAAATCTATCCGATTATCCTCTATCCGGAAGGAAGGTTAATTAATCCTTATCTTCGATCGGAGGTTACTAAGGAAGCTATTAAATTCGGTCTTCTTTCCCCTAAATAGGCCGATAATCTTAATCTTAGTCCTTTTTTGCTTATTATAGTACGAGCTAACCTACCCTAGGGGAGCGATAGGGGCGAACTCCGGCTAGGCTACCTTACCTATCAGGGTAAAGGTAGTAATTACTAGGGTATTAGGATCGGTAAAAACGGTCGAGGTAGTACGACGTAAACGGCCGTCGTTAGTCGAGTTAGTATCGGGGACTTGTATTTCGGGAGTACGTAGTCGGTTCTTCTAAAGGTCTTATATCTCGGTTCGTATCCGGGATATTTCTTCGGTCTAGGTCTTTATAGCCTAAGTCTACTAAGCTATTATTTATATAAGCGACTAAAAGTCCTCTAGTATAGGTATTATTATCTTAGGAGACTTCGATAAGGAAGCTATACTAGGCGTTTCGCTGGCTTCTAGCTCCTTCGAAGCTAATCGTACTAAACGTCGGGGTACTAATCCTTCGGCTTCCGATATTTAGGTAGTTAAGGGTTATAGTCGTAGTCGAGTTATAAGGTTTTCCGTCCCTACGAGGACGTAAGGAGTATAGATACGTGTTTTAAGACGCTCGTTAGCGTTATTTTTAAGCTTTAAGTAGTAATACGGCTAGTAACTTAATGTATTTAGTACTATAAACGAAGACTTAAAGCTAAAGAGAAAAGAGAAGAAAAGAGGAAAAAGCTATAGATTAATCGTAGCCCTTTTATATAGTAGTAGGCACGTAATATAGGAAGAGGGGTAAAGCGGGGTAAGCTATAATTAAATATACGCTACCGTGATAAGATGTGTAGTATAACTAGATGTACGCCGTGATTAAATGTATAGCGCGTTATAACTACTAGCTATATTATCGACCCGGGTTATAGGCTTATTATCCTAATACCCTCTCCCGCTAGGGTTAGGATTATATTAGTCCCTTTACTCGCTTTAGCTAAATCTTATAACCTACGCCTAGTAAGTCTATTACTTTATACCCTTTATATATATCCCCCGCTCCTCCGTTTTTTTCTATTATACCCCCTATTTCTATACTATCTCCTACTCTACCTACTAAACCCCTAGTCTTTCCTTTTAACGATACTTTCCTTTCTAGCCTTTAGTCTAATATTTTATATACTAATCCTACCTATACTATACGCTTTATAGTAGTCTAGTCTAGCGCCTATAGGTTTCCTTCGAAGGCTTATATATACGAATAGATTACCGATTATACCTTATCCATATATAGCTTTTTTTAATACTATAGGCGTTTTTAAATACCTAAAGAGGAGACTTTAATAATTACTTTAATTTACTATACTTACGACTCTCCTCTCGCCGGGTACCCTAGTAAAAATACTATATTCCTCCTTTTTCGGCGGGATTTCTACTAAAAGGGGATATCTATAAATATTATATATTTTATTCGGAACTATTATTATTATAGGGATTATATTAACTATTATTATTATTAAGGCCTTTTATAACTATTACCTATTATTAACCGTTTTTAGTAAATAATCTTTATAGACTTTATAATAGACTTTCCTATAATTATACCTTCCTCCTTATATTTCCTTATAATTATTATAAATTACCTTTCTAAATATATCTAGCTTAAAGCTATAATATTTATAAATACTAATAAATACGCGTTATAATTCTTCTTTTATTAATAGTAGTTCTATAGTTTCCCTTAAAGCCTTATCTTTAACTATAGTTTTAATTAGACTAGTTACTTTTAATCTACCCTTTACCGGCTCGTAGGTACTTATTAACTCCTTTTTACCGTATACTACCCCTAGACTAATAGCGGTTCCGAGTATACTAATTAAGAGGTTTAGGCTATCCTTTATAATATTATCTCCTTTATATAATTCGATTAGGTTATTTATCTCCCTACCTACTAGCTTATTTTAAATAATTATAACTCTTCTATTATAGGGGTTAGCCCTAATATACTCCTATATAGCTATAATATAAGCCTTTTTCTATATATTACTAACTCTAACGTTTCTTTTACTTCGCCTACTAATCGTACTATTATTTTTATATCCTAGTTAGCCGAAAGTATTTAATTCGCCTAGGCTATTATTACCTAAACCTAGTAATACGTTTAGGACGCGTTTAATAGTTCCTAATATCCTATTAACCGCTTCTAGGTTAATAATTTTATTTAGCTAAACCTAGGTAATATATAAACTAATCGCCCTTTAAAAAAACTCGATTATTTTAAAGCTAAGTATTATATTATTATTATCCCTACCCTTTTAACTATTACCTTAAATATACCTCCTAGTATTTATTCGACCTTTTATATTAATCTTATTAAACGTACTATATATAACCCGCTTCCCTCTTAGTCTTTTACCGATTCTTAACCTAACCCCGTATTATATTTATCTTTTTCTAATTCCTCCCTAAACGAGTAGAAGGTAGAGGCTATACTAATAGCTAAAAATACTAAGGGTTATTTACCTATAGGCTAGCCGCTATATTACCTAGTCCTTATAAAATAGACTAGCTATATTATACCTATATAAAAACCGCTAAATAATTTCTTAACTTATATAGCTTTAATACGATACGAGTTATAATAAAGGGATACGTATATTTATAATAATCTATTTCGAGTTCCCTCCGCGCCTATTCTTATAACTATTCTACTATTATTATTATCCTAATCCCTTCCCCCCGCGTTTATTACCTTTATATCCTCTCTTTAGCCGTACTAATTACTCGTTATCCTCTTCCTCCTTATCCTCTTAGCGCGTTTTTTAATTAAGATAGCTAGGTTATTACGGGGGCTAGGAGGGGGTATTATAAAATAGCTAGTACGAATAATAATAGCGTATTATAGGTAATCCGGGGGCGGGTAATAATAAGAATTCGGGTAATACGTATCTATAGCTAAGGGGGGTATTACCGGGTATTATTCTTGCCGATAATATCCTAGCCGATTACTAAGGAGGGGAGGGGGATAAAACGCCTATAAGTTATTATATAAAGCTAAAGAGTACTATATTATTCTATTCCTAGGCCTAATACTCTTAAGCTATTTATACTATAAGTTTATACGTATTATCCTTCTAGCGCTATAGCGATTATTTATAGTATTAAACGAAGGTATTAAGGCTTTAAATAAGCTAGCCTTATTATTATTACTATTATTATATATATATTTATATAGTATTATTAGAGTTATACTATAGTATAACTAGTATAAAAGGAAATAAAGCTATTAAGGAGGCGGGGATAAGCGCGTTCAAAGCCGGCTACTTAAGTATATCGGGGGTAAAAAGACTCTAGGCCGGGTAAAGAATAAGGCGAATAATAGTTAGTATAAATTAAACTATCTCCGTACGCTAGATAAATACGGTCGTTAGGCGGACCCGATAGCCTAGCGTTTTTTTATCGCGGCGATAGGCTTCTTTAGCGATAGCTTAACCCGTAGTCGCTATAATAGTAAGGTTATAAATAGCCCGCCTAAGCCTAACGTCCGCGGCGAAGAGGTGCCTTTCCTAGAAATACCTTCTCTACCGCGTACGGTAGGCTTAGTAGGACTATCCGCGACCTCTACGATAGTCTATACGCCCCGAGTTATATAGATTATTAACGTATAGTATATATATATACGCTACTTTTTTAGGCGCCGTATTATTCTTATCGTTAGAATCCCCTTCTACTAAGTATTTACTTATACTATAAACCGGAGTATTAATAGCTAAAGATATAATAAAGGCGGGTATACTATAAGGTAATAAGGATAATATAGGAGTATAAAATATAAAATTTTTCTTTTATATAGGGTTTTTATACCCTATACGGGGCTAGGCTAATTTATTTCCTTTTTAGATTATACTTATATACTAATTTCCTTTTTTAGTATATAGGGGAGGTATAAGGAGGGGTATAAAGGGGGGTATATTATAGTTCAGGCTTTACCCGGACTAGCTATAGGATACTATAGGATAACTTATTACCGCTTATAAGGCGCGCGCGGATAGCCTCCTCCTTCTTACCTTCTATATACTAATTAATCTTATTTTGGACGCTTTATATAATCGTACCGGGGCCCGTCCCTTAATAATAATAGTTATTATCTAGAACCGGATATAGGCTTAGTATATCCTTAGGTTTTTTTTCCCGAAAAATAATATAATAAGTACCTTTAAGTACTTAGGATAAGCCTTTTCTACGAATTACTAGACGAGATATCCCTAAGAGTAACTTATTTTTATTAGTATATATATAATCTATAATTATATAATATAATAGCTAAGGATATCCTACTTAGCTAGCTTTAAGAACGTAAGAATAAAAAACTAAATAGGTATTAAAGCCCTAATCTCTTACTATATTACTACTAGGGCCTTAATAGGAACCGAGGATCTAAAGTATATCTTAGTATAAATTAATACCCCTAAGTAACCGATATTAACGCCTACTTTTACTTAAAACTCGAAATATACGTAGAATTAATACGGTTAACTTTATATATTTTAGAATAAATAATTCTCCTTACCCGAAAGTATTCTAGTATTATTTATATTAAAACCTTAGTCTAATAATTCTATAGTAAGTTAAATAGTATATTTATTTCCCTTAGATAGTTTTAATAATATAAAATCTCTCGAATATTAGGGAGCTCCTCTAATATTAAAACGCTTATATCTATAATTTTAACATTAAGTACTTTTTTTTAAAGGGGGCGAAGGGCTAATAACTAGCTAAAAATATAGTTTTATCTCTCTCCTTCTACTTTTTCTTTACTCTTAAGAAAATTAAATAATTATTAATACTCGTTTTTTCTTTTCGTTTCCTTTATAAAAAATTTTCCTCGTTTATTTCCCTTACCTTATTATCTTCGTCTAAACTTATTACTAGTCTTTATTATCCTTATTAGTCTTTATTATTCTTTTCCTTTTTATCTTTCTTATTATTTCTTTATTTTCTATTATTAACTCGTTATAATTAATATACTTATACTTATCCTTAAAAATTCTTTACGTTTTAAAAATACTTACCCTATTTATTTCGTTTTCCTTTACCTTATATATTACCTTATTATTATTATTATTCTTATTATAGGAATTATTTAAATATAGAAGAAATAAGGCTCTTTAGGCTTCGATTATTAGAAACGGCTATTTTATTTATAATCTTCTTCCGCCTTATAAAAAGGAGGACTAAACTTATACCTTTAATTTTTAGCCGAGTAATAGGCTTTTCGATAAATAGACTAATTATATTCCTATTATTCTACTATAAAAAACTTATACTTATAGAGGTTTATAATTATTTATAACCGATTTAGTTTATTCTCCGACTTACTTAGCCGAAAGAAAAACTAGATTTAGAAGGCCTCCTTTTTTCTAATACGTTTAAAAAACTCGCTAATATTAAACCTTTTTCTAATATCCATAATTAGGCTAGCTATACTTTAGACTTAACTAACTTTATTAAGAATATAATAAATAAGGGTTAAATAATAAACTTTAAGCTCTAAGCTATATTATAAATTATTAAAAGGGGTTTACTAGATTTAGTCTTTATTTTAATCGATACTCTTATAATTATAGTCGAGTAAAACGCTAAAGATTTAGCGAATATACTATTTATATTTTTAACTAATTATATATACCTAGATAACTTTTTTACGAATATTAATAAAGCTCTAATCTTTACTAGCCTAATTAATTTTAATATAATAGACTCTTTTGCCGAGTATTATTAGGGTACTTTAGTCTAGGACTAGTAGGAATAAATACTATACTTATTTAATTCGGCTCCTACTAGATAAGTATAAAGGGCGAAACGAGTTATTAAGTTATAAAAAAGTATTTTATAGTCTTTTAGGCTATTTAAATTCTCGTATATTATTACTCTAGTAATAGTATAAAAGTATAGCTATAAATATAATTATTTAATAGTTTTAACCTTAAATATATAATTAAAAGGCTTAGTAAGCCTACTTCCTAATAAGATTAATAAACCTATAATTCTAATAACTCTAGTAATTTAGTTTAGCTTTATCTAGAGTAGCCTAATATAAGGGCGATTAAGATTAAAGGATTAGGTATACCTAGGATTTATAGTAAATACTCCTACTTATAACTAAGCTTTAGTTATTATTATAATAAATCTAGGAGTATTAGCCTTTAATAAGCTTAGTATCTAGGATTTAAGAAATACTATTAAATAATAATACGGGTTTACTTAATAAGGCTAAATATAAAACTCGTATTATTATTTAATTAATAGACTTATAACTATCGGGGGCCCGTTTCCTTTTAATATACTACTATACTTAAGGGTCCTAGATTACTATAGGATTATTATGTTTAATATAATTATAGTTATAGGGAGCTATAGATTCCTCTTCTATAGGGATTTTAAAGCCTTAAATAATCCCGGAATAGCTATTATATAGTATAGAGTAAGGGTATTTATACCTCTACCGCGGGGAAGCCTATTAACCTATTTAACTAATACTTTTATAGGAAGTCTAATATAAATTATTACCCTAGCTAGAAAAGGAGCTAGGTTCTTAATACTAATAAGGTAAATACTTTTATAGTCGATTAAAATACCTTTAGCGGCTCCGGTTTAGTATAATAACTTAATAAATAGACTCTTCGATAATATTTTATAACCCCTCCTAGATAAAGTAATACTTACCTAAGAGCGACTAGTATTCTTAAGACTATCCCTAATGCCTTTTTAAGTATAATTATAAGCTTTATATAATAAGTAAATAATTACGATTACTAAATCGATTTTAAAGCTATCCTTATTACCGCTAGTATTAAGTAGTCTATATAAACACGTACGTGTAAGAGGGGGAAGTAAAGGTAATCCAAATTATATATAAGTAAAGATAAATACCTTTTCCTCGTCGTACGAGGAAGGGTAGCTATATATCTATTTACTATCCTATCCCTATCGACCCCTATCTCCTCTTCTAGAAGGAGACGCCTATAGGCTAAGTCGTATAATATAATAAGATATCTAGACCCCTATTCCTAAATCGTACGAGGTACGATAGTCTAGTAGCTATCTACTCTATAACTTCTTAGGGTAGGGATACTATAGGATACTAATACTCGACTTTTTCTTTTTTATAAAAAGGCATACGTACGAAGAGAAGAACCGACTATTTAAGAGGGCTAAATCCTCTAAAAAAAACTTAACTATAGGTATAAGAAAAAACCTTCGTATAATACTAAATAAGTATAGGTAAAGTTAGGAGAATTCGTTCTAAAGGAAAAACGCCAAGTTGAAAAAGTTGAAAAAAATCCGGGTTAGGGGTCGGGTTATAAATCGATCCAGGGGCGGGTATATCGTCCGGTACTAGTATTATTAGGAATCGCACGAAACATTATACGATTATCCTATTACCCGTAAGTAGGATATTTCGTACGACTATTAGCTAAGTTAGTTCTTTAAAAAACGTTCGGTAGACTTATATTATTTAATAATAGCTCTATCCTTATATTTCGGATTAAACGTATCGTACGAGGTTATAATTATAAAGGTCGAAGTAAACGATATCGTATATAAGTCGTACGACGAATATCGTTAGTTCGATTCTTCCGGGTACCGAACTAAAGTCCGGCTAGGAGTCCTAAAACTCTAAAGAGGTAGCTTAGGTCTAAACTCGGGGTAAGACCTCGCTACCTTCTCTTATCTCGTCGTATAATACTAAGGTCGTATTACTTAATATCGGAGCGGGTAATCCGGCGGTAGGCTTAGGAGTCGAGGAAGCTATATTATTATTACGTTATCGGGAATACTATTAAAGAGTCGTAATTATTTCGTACGATTTATTTAATCTTTCTTTTTCGGTAATAGTACCGGGTAAAAATAGCTCTTTAGTAGGAACTAGTATCGAGAAAAGGGTAAAAGTACGGGTATTATACGACGTTAGGCATAAGGGCTCTTTAGTATCGGACGATATCCGTCTTATTACTCTAGCTAATTTATAATTAACTAATAAAGACTAGTATAACTACTAATTAGTATTAAGTAATCTATATAAATACGTACGTATAAGAGGGGGAAGTAAAGGTAATCCAAATTATATATAAATAAAGATAAATACCTCTTCCTTATCGTACGAGGAAGGGTAGCTATATATCTATTTATTATCCTATCCCTATTAACCCCTATCTCCTCTTCTAGAAGGAGACGCTTATAGGCTAAGTCGTATAATATAATAAAATATCCGGACCCCTATTCCTAAATCGTACGAGGTATAATAGTCCGGTAGCTATCTACTCTATAACTTCTTAGGGTAGGGATACTATAGGATACTAATACTCGACTTTTTCTTTTTTATAAAAAGGCATACGTACGAAGAGAAGAACCGACTATCTAAGAGGGCTAGATCCTCTAAAAAAAACTTAACTATAAGTATAAGAAAAAACCTTTATACGATACTAAATAAGTATAGGTAAAGTTAGGAGAATTTATTCTAAAGGAAAAACGCTAAGTTAAAAAAGTTAAAAAAGTTAAAAAGAACTCCTACCGGCTAGAAAAGGAAAAAAGAAACGCCGATCTACTAATAAATCGCGGGGTAATCGCGGGGTAAAGACCGTATTTTATTAGTAAAGTCCCTTAGAGTCGAATACGTATAGAAATAAAGAGGGGAAAAGACTAAAAAGGACCTCGAGGGTAAAAATACTAGGAAATCTCGTAAAGTCGGCCTTTATACCTAAGCTATAAGGCTTCGCTCTATCGTATATAAGCGCTTAGTAAGCCTAAAAGGGGTATAAAAACCTCTTTTCTCTTCTCCTTCCTTCTCTTTCCTTTCTCTTCCTTTCTTCTTTCCTTCTCGGTAGAGAAGACGACGAAGATAATAATAATAATAAGAATAGTAAGTTAAATATAAATAATAAGTCGGATAATATAAAGATAATAAATATAGGGAAGAATAATAATCGTATAATATACCTATATACTCTCGTAGTATTATCGCTAATTAGCCTAGCTTCTAGTAAGTAGAAATACCTATAGGCTTAGAGGAGTATAAGCGTATAATACGCTAGATAGCTATAAATATAAGGAAAAATAGCGGAAGTATCGGATAATAGCTAATTATAGAAAAATAGGCGGTAGAAAAAAGGTTATACGATATACTATCGTACGATATTTTTATTCGGTTAAATATAACGTAGGATCTAGCCCGTATTTTCGTAATAATCGTCCGACGGTAAAGTTATTTCGTAGCGGTTTTAATAGCGAGCTATAGTACCGTATCGGCTATCGTATACGCTATTTACGCCTATAACCCGTATCTATTTAATATATATCGGATAATAGGTAGTAGCGCCTATACTACCTATATATAGCGCTCCTATACGACTAGGTATAGCCTCGTATAATAGGCTAGGAGTAGAGGAGCGGCGGTATTAACGCTAACTATCGCTATTACCCCGGCGGCGGCGAGTATATCGGCCGATAAGCCGGCCTAGGTAAGGTTAATAGTAGTAGCGCCCGCGCCGCGTAACCCGGAGGAATATAAGGAGTATGTCGTTGGAATATAAGGAGTAGCTAACAAATCGCGGGGTAGTCGTAGGGTAAAGACCGTATTTCGTTAATAAAATCCCTTAGAGTCGAATACGCATAGAAATAAAGAGGGGAAAAGACTAAAAAGGACCTCGAGGGTAAAAATACTAGGAAATCTCGTAAAGTTAGCCTTTATACCTAAGCTATAAGGCTTCGCTTTATCGTATATAAGCGTTTAGTAAGCCTAAGAGGGGTATAAAAACCTCTTTTCTCTTCTCCTTCCTTCTCTTTCCTTTCTCTTCCTTTCTTCTTTCCTTCTTAGTAGAGAAAACGATAAAGACGATAATAATAATAAGAATAGTAAGTTAAATATAAATAATAAGTCGGACGATATAAAGATAATAAATATAAGGAAGAATAATAATCGTACGATATACCTATATACTCTCGTAGTATTATTATTAATCGGCCTAGCTTCTAGTAGGTAGAAATACCTACGGGCTTAGAGGAGTATAGGCGTATAATACGCTAGATAGCTATAAACGTAAGGAAAAATAGCGGAAGTATTAGACGATAGCTAATTATAGAAAAATAGGCGGTAGAAGAAAGGTTATACGATATACTATTATACGATATTTCTATTTAGTTAGATATAACGTAGGATCTAGCCCGTATTTTCGTAATAATCGTCTAACGATAAAGTTATTTCGTAGCGGTTTTAATAGCGAGCTATAGTACTATATCGGCTATCGTATACGCTATTTACGCCTATAACCCGTATCTATTTAATATATATCGGATAATAGGTAATAGCGCCTATACTACTTATATATAGCGCTCCTATACGACTAGGTATAGCCTCGTACGATAGGCTAGGAGTAGAGGAGCGGTAGTATCGACGCTAACTATCGCTACTACCCCGGCGGTAGCGAGTATATCGGCTAATAGGCTAGCCTAGGTAAGGTTAGTAGTAGCGGCGCCCGCGCCGTATAACCCGGAGGAATATAAGGAGTATATTATTATATCGGACGACGAGTAGAGGGAGAGGGGGATTTTCGTAAGCGTTTTTAGCGTCGGATAAGAGTATTCTTAGCATTTTTAGCATCGGACGATACCTAGGAGGAAAAGTAATTTTAATAAAAAAACAGGAAAAGGAAAAAGATAGTAAAAATAGTAAATAGGCAAAAATAGGAGAAGAAAATTAGGGGTAAAAAATAATACTAAAAAAACGAAAAAAAAACGTAGGCTATCGGACGATAGTAAAAGAAAAAAAATACAAAAAAAAACAAAGGAAAAAAGCCATCGTACGACTAGACTAATCGTTAAACGGAGGCTTCGATCTAGAGCCAGCAGGTATTAGTAGAAATAAGTATTATAAGCGTAAGGTTAAGACTAGCCTTCGTATAGGTATCCGCTAGGTTATCTTTACTATTAATCTAGCGGATTTCCGAAATTTCTTTACGTTCGTACGATTCGCGAAGCGCTATAATATTAATTATAAGGCGCTTTTTAGTTATAGAGCCGAGCTTTACTAAGTAGTCGTAAAGTAATCGCGAATCGGTATATAGGACTAAGGGGATATAGGCTAGCCTAAGGTATTATACGATCTCCTAGATTATACTATATAGGGCGATACTAATATCGATACCCCCTACTATACTATAGAGTTCGCTAGTAAGAACGCTACGAATAATACGTTTATATTTCGAAGAGGTCTAGTAGAGGATATTACTATAAATAGTAAAGGAGTCGGACGAACGCTTCTTTTCTCCTAGGATAATAAGAAAACTAAGTTATAAAATCAGGTTATAGTTATTAGCGAAGGAATTATCGGTAAAAATAAATAACTTTGTACGATTTAGATCGAGGGGGATAAAGTATAATCCGCGGTTAGTATTATTAATCTACTATTATAACCGTTTATTAAGGGCGGTAATATCCTCTAGAATCGGGTTTATAGTTTACGCGGCGATAGTAAGGTCGTATAAAGCCTTAGGTTAGTAAATTAAGGCGATATATACTCCTCGTACGCGTTAGCTAATAAAGTCCTACTTTATATAGTCGCTTATAGGGTTAATAAATCGTAGACTATTAGCTTGCCCTTTTTAAGAAAAATAAATATCGTACGAAGAATGGGAAATACGTCCGCTATTAAAGTCGAGGGTAGTCCTATCTATAAGGAAAGTTTTTAGTTTCGTACGAAGGCTAGCCTTCTATAGCTCGGATTCCTCGAGGGCGGAGAAAGAAGAAAAGGCGAAGGAGAACGTATTATCTATCTATAGACCTATAATACCGAATATATCGGGTCCGGTAGGTATATAAAGAAGGTAAGGGTCGTACGATAAGTACTATATCTAAAGTTTCGTATAATAATAAGTATAATACGTCTTAAACTAGTATAGGCTAGATTTAGCCAGGCCGTATAGTAGTTTATAAATATAAAGGAGTATATCCGGAGGGTACTTTAGCTAAAGTTCCTTCGGTAGGTAGGCGTATATCGTACGAATTAATAGGTCGTAGGATTAAGTATACGCCTACGTAATATCTTATAATTCTCCCTATATATTATACGATTTTATAAAGGTAGGCCTAAGGGCTAAAAGCAGTCGTTAGGATATCCTTATAATCGTCGGTAATTAGGTAAGAATTTCTTCCTTCTTATCGTCGTTATAGCCTTATACGATAAGGCGGGATTTTTTATAGGGGGAGTTATTCTAGCTTTTAATCTCTCGTATAAGATGCGTTTTAAAAATATATCGTAAAGGGTCCTAGGTATAATCGTATTATACGAAAGAAAATACTCCCTATATAAGTAAGGCGTTAATCTTATCCTTATCTAATACTTTGAAGGGTTCGCCGGGTATAATAATAATACCTTATTCCCTAAGTCGTACGGCTAAGGCCTAGTTATTCTTCTCCTTTATTATTAGGAATACTTCGTATAGGTCTTTATCCTTAGGGCCTAGAAGGGGGATTTAGAAACGGGGTTTAGGCGAGGTATTATCCGATTATACTAGTCGGATATATAGCTTAACGTATATTATACGAAAACGAGTCGGACTAGCTAGGAGATCGAGGATTATATTACGGTTATTAAAACTTAAAATCCTAAATAATCCCTACTACTTATCCTTCTTATGCTAAACGAGGACCTCGCTCTATAATAAGAGGGAGAGAATATTATACGATACTAATCTATTTCTCGTTTAAAATACTTATAAGATATCGGACTATACCTTAAGCTTACGAACTTCCCGTATAGCCTATTAAATTACTATAGCCCTAGTAGTAATATTTAGTACCGGTAGGGAGTTATACGATATTCTAGGGTAAGCTCTAAAGACGAGGAGTATAGGGATAAGGCTATTAGGTCCTATAGTATCGTTTATAGTTTTAATAGCTATCTAGAGAATTATTATATCGTTTATCTTAGAGTTAATTTCCTTTCGTAGAATATCGTACGCCCGTCGAAGGGGGGTATATATACGTTCGACTTTACTAATAGCCTAATAGGCTTTAACGGGAACTTTTTTATATATTATACCGATAATCTTCGTATTCGTACGAAACTCTATAGAAGAGAAGTTCGTTCCCGTATCGTACGAGATAATATCCGGTAAACCCTAGTATATATAGATCTAGTACTTATATAGTACGTTCTACGTATCCGCCGCGGATATACTTCGTACGAACGCAGCCGCCTAAAAAGAAGTTACCTTATCGATCGCGTATAAGACCAGCTTACCGCTTATATAAAAGATATCGATAATAAGTAAGTAGTTAAACTTATAGTCGTCCTTAATAAAGAACTTAAACTAACGTAGTTTAGTATCGTACGATTAATATTAATAGTATAACTTCTTAATTAAGTTAAGTACTATAGGGGTAATATTAGAGGGACCTGCCCTCTAAAGAAGGTTATATAGGCGTTATATCTATAGGTAACCGAAGTATTAATAGAGGTAGATAAGTTCCTTTTCGGTATAGTATAATACTACTTCTTACTTAGAGATATTAAAGAATGGATATCCCTATTTTCTAATAACCGGGATAGTTATACTATCGTATTATACGATAATATCTCTAGTATTATTATAAAAAGCTTGGAGCCTATCTACGTTTTTAAGGCAAAAAAGGAAAGGGGTAGCCGTATCTAAAATATAATAGAGAACTTTACTAAGGGGGTTTTATACGATTATCGTACTAATCGGTTAAATAGGTATAGAGGAGCTAAATCGTATAGAATTCGTACTTAGAGTCTAATCGATTATCGTACGAGGGTTCTCGCGGACGTATACTTCTACCTAGGGTTTACCGATAGTTAATATTTTAATAGCCCCGGTATCCTATAATTCGCCTTAGTAAGTCGTCTAATACGAATCTTATAAGAGGAATTACTTAGCTAGTTTATCCGGTATAGCCGGGCGATAGATATTATCCCCTATAAGTCGGTATATATAAACGACGGTAGTAAGGAAGGTAATAGTATTATTATTTATTAAGTCGTTATTATCTACGTCGTCCGATTCCTAATCCTCGTCCGATCGTATAGATATAATATTATTATTAACGCCTTCGTACGACTAGATAAAAGTATTAAATTCGTTATTTATAAAAGGTTCTTAGCCGACTTCTTCGTATATTATAAGGAATTATTTTCTAGCTCGTTTTATATTATCCGAACTATAATTTATTAACTAATAACCTTATTTCTTATAGATAAAGTATTATTTATTCGTACGAGGCGTAAACTTACGCGGCGGCTAAAAGTAGGGATATCGTTAAGAAGATCCTCGGTATTAAGAAGATCCCCGGTAGGTTAATCGTCTACGATTCGTATAAAACCTATTATTATCGATATAACGGCGGTTTATATAGAATTAGTTAGTACCTCGATCTATAGTAATTATAAGTAAGGATTAAAGTCGGTCGATAAATAATTCGTACGAAGAGTCTTAAAATATTATAGCCGATTCGAATTCCGGTATACCGCGGTAGGCTCGTATAACGGTTATAAGGAGTTATTTTTTATCTTCGTATCCTATACCGAGTACTCGTTATACGAGTTATAACTTATCGAGGAGTACGTTAAGGGTTTCTATTATTATCCTTTCTAGTTTTTCTTATCGTACGATATTAAAAGAGAGAGTTATCTAATCGGTCTAGTATAAAGAGTAATTCGTACGAGTATTAAAGTAGTTATTAAGGAGGGTATAGATTTTATCCTATCGTTTATCTATACTTATAAAGTAAAGGTAATAATCTTATACCTTATCTAAGAGAATATCGGGAAAAATAGTATAGAATTAGTCTTCTATAATACCGATTCGAGAGTAATAACTAATAAAAATCTATACCTTATTAGTTAATATATCGTATAGCTTACTAGTATAATTCTAATCCTTCCGCTATCCTTTTAGGAAGGTAGTTACTTTATCGGGAGTAATAGGGCCGTTTAAAACTTAACGCGTTAGTAGAAGTAAGTATACTCGTATAATACTAGAAGATAATCTAGTAACCGTAGGTTATCCGATAGATAAGACCGGGGGTAGTATAGGGGCTATAGTTAACTCGTATTCGTAATATCTAATATAAGTCGGAGTCGTACGAGTCGAATAATCCGGTTAGGGAAGGGTCGAATAAGTTGGGTAAGGCTAATATAGCGGAGGGCTTAACTCGGGCTCCGGTATACGTAACTTAATTTCCGGTATCTAAGTCGTACGATAGTATCGACTTAGTCCGGCTAAGTCGGGTCGTATTAGAGACTAGTATACCGAGTTAAAATCCGGGTTAGGGGTCGGGTTATAAATCGATCCAGGGGTAGGTATATCGTCTAGTACTAGTATTATTAGGAATCGTACGAAACGTTATACGATTATCCTATTACCCATAAGTAGGACGTTTCGTACGACTATTAGCTAAGTTAATTCTTTAAGAAACGTTCGGTAGACTTATATTATTTAATAATAGCTCTATCCTTATATTTCGGATTAAACGTATCGTATAAGGTTATAATCGTAAAGGTCGAAGTAAATAATATCGTATATAAGTCGTACGATAAACGTCGTTAGTTCGATTCTTCCGGGTACTAAACTAAGGTCCGGCTAGGAGTCCTAAAACTCTAGAGAGGTAGCTTAGGTTTAAACTCGGGGTAAAACCTCGCTACCTTCTCTTATCTCATCGTATAACGCTAAGGTCGTATTACTTAATATCGGAGCGGGTAATCCGGCGGTAGGCTTAGGAGTCGAGGAAGCTATATTATTATTATATTATTAGGAATACTATTAAAGAGTCGTAATTATTTCGTACGATTTATCTAATCTTTCTTTTTCGGTAATAGTACCGGGTAAAAATAGCTTTTTAGTAGGAACTAGTATTAAGAAAAGGGTAAAAGTACGGGTATCGTACGATATCGGGTATAAGGGCTCTTCGGTATCGGACGATATCCGTTTTATTACTCTAGCTAATCTATAATTAACTAATAAAAACTAGTATAACTACTAATTAGTATTAAGTAGTCTATATAAATACGTACGTATAAAAGGGGGAAGTAAAGGTAATCTAAATTATATATAAGTAAAAATAAATACCTCTTCCTTATCGTACGAGGAAGGGTAGCTATATATTTATTTATTATCCTATCCCTATCGACCCCTATCTCCTCTTCTAGAAGGAGACGCCTATAGGCTAAGTCGTATAATATAATAAGATATCCGGACCCCTATTCCTAAATCGTACGAGGTACGATAGTCCGGTAGCTATTTACTCTATAACTTCTTAGGGTAGGGATACTATAGGATACTAATAGCTAGGCTTTCTAACTCCCTTACTATAATATTTATAACCTAGGGAGGTATAATAGAGTTTATTTAAGCCTATAAAGTATTTAACCTAATAACCTTCTACTATTATAATACCGAAAGGACTAGGGAGCCTAGCTATTAGGGAGGTAATAATAATAATACTAACCTATTAGAAGAAGCCGATTATACGCTTAATAATAATACTAGTACGCTTAATAATACTAGGGGTATGGGAATTATCTATTCCTAAGACTCCTCGATTAATTATAACTCCTAATTTATTTAACTTTCGGATTTAGAATATCGAGAAGTATACGAATTATAATAATTAGATAAATAAATATAATACTAGAGGAAAAGGGCTTCGTTTACTAAGGATTATTAGAACGCTTAAAGTATTTAGTAGGAAATACCTTTATTTAGGCTAGGAGACTTATAAAGAAGTAGTATACTTAGGGCTAGATTAAGATATTATAAGAGTAATAATTCTCCTCTATACTCTATATACGGAGAGTATACCCTAATAGGCGGCTATAAGCCCTATAACTAAGGGCGACTATATTATATAACCCTTTCCTTCCTAATACCTTTATACGCTTATACGTATATTCTCTTATAGCCTCCGTATATTCTAACGAATATATATTATAGTACTACGCTTTAAAGATTATTACCTATAGTAATCCTCCGTACTCTTTTATTAATTTACTCCTAATCTAGGAAAAATAACGAGAAGGAAAAATAAAGAAAAAAGGAAAGAATACGAGGAGAAAAAGTGGTTATTCTACCCGCTAATTACGGAGGGATTAGTATATAATAGGGGTTTACTACGCCTTAAAGGTATTAATCGCTCCCTACGAAACGGTAGTAGTATTAACCTATTAATTATTATTAGCTCTTTAACCTTTTTAGTAGATTAAATACTATTAGTAAAGCCCTCCTTTTCCGAATTATTAGTCTTTAACGCGTATAATATAATTAATTTTATAGTATACGTTTCGCTTACCTATAGCCTCCGGTAGATTTTATACGGCCTTTATAGCCCTAGGCTCTTCGTTTTCGAAATACCCCTCGTAGGCGGGTTAAAGGTATTCGATAAAAATTACCGGGTAAATTCGGGCGTATATAGGTAAATCGAGCTCTATAGCTAAGGGGTTAATTATCCGTTTAATAATATATAGACCCTTATACTACCGCGATTATTTCCTAGAGGGTTATTTAAGCGTATAATATCCCTTATAAAGCCTAAGGTAAACCTTCTACCTAGGCTTTAGAAGAATTAGCTGGTATTTTATATTATACTACCGTTTAGCCCTTATTATAACTAGGTTTATTACGAAGTCCGCTTAATAGCGAATAGCCTCCTATAAGTATAGGATATTATCCGCTAAAGTATTATTAGTAGACTCTATAAGTATATATAATAGATACCCGAATAAATAAGTATAAGCTATTATCTTAGTTCCTAAATTATATACGGAATTTAGGTTCTATTATAAGGCGGGTATTAGTAACTTCTAATCGATCGTCGGCTTTTTAACGTATAATAAGCGGAGGATAGTCTTAATAGTCTAATTATAGTATTCGAATAGGCTATTAGCTTATAGATAATATACTATAATTATAATAATCTTAGTTCTAAATACCTCCTAGAGCTTACGTTATATATCCGAATTAAACTTATAATCGTAATTACTAATAATAACTAATAGTATACCCTAGTCGTAAAGAAGAAGCTACCTACCTAGCGTTTATCCCTAATCTATAGTATTATATATTAAATAACTAGGAATTAATAATATTCTTTTACTAAAGAGGTATATAACTATTAAAAGGAAATTAAATATATCGAAGCCTTTTATAGCCTAAGGAGAATCTACGGAATCTATCGGAGGAAGGTTAATAATAAAATCTATTATAATACTTTTTATAGGGATTCTAAGGGCTTTAATTAGTATATAAATCCTAGTAGTAGGCTATTAGTCTATCTACCTAAGGTAGTAGGCTTTATAGGTAATAATATATTTTTTTATACGCTTTATTATATCCTAGATTATATACGCCTTTAGGTTTTAGAGTATATAAACCTCTCTAAAGTAATTCCGCTAGTCGTATACTATTATAATAATCTTATCGGCCTTATAGTATAGTATATATAAACGCTCGTATTCTATCGAAGTCTAATAATATAATAGACTATCCTATAAGAAAAAGGGAATACCCTACCTCTTAGCCTTCGCGATTTAAGGGGTACGAGAAGAAATTATTATATTCTTATAGTTTTATAGTATTTTGATAACCTTTAAAAAGTATATATCCGCCTAATAGCCGGTAATAAACGCTTTTTTAAGGGCGGGGTTTATAACCGCTTCGAAGATAAGGAAGGTATAGTTAAGTATCTAATATTCGGAATCCTAGTATTCGAGAAGAGCGTTAATCTCGGGAATAATTAGTCGACTTAAGGTATTAAGGATAAAGTTCTTTTCCCCGGGTAAATAGTAGATCTATAGATTATACTATAAGAAATAAATACTAGTAATAATAAGA
The DNA here is from genome assembly GCA_003339455.1 of Ophiocordyceps camponoti-leonardi (nom. inval.). Classification (NCBI taxonomy): domain Eukaryota; kingdom Fungi; phylum Ascomycota; class Sordariomycetes; order Hypocreales; family Ophiocordycipitaceae; genus Ophiocordyceps; species Ophiocordyceps camponoti-leonardi. The sequence goes on along the minus strand of PDHP01000016.1, from coordinate 183,303 downwards.
CGGCGGTTAGTATAATCGGTATTAGTAGTACTAAGGGTACGCTTCTCGTAGATTTACTTTATAATAGAATAATCTATTAGGATAACTAAAGGGAGCGTATTCGATTATACTATAACCCGTATTTTTTTAACTACTTAAATAAAGTAACCGACTTCGAGCTTAGAGGGTTTATAGGACTATTTAATAAAGGTTAATTTATAGGAAAAAAAGTAAATAGGCTTTATAGATTTAACTAGAATAGGATTACCTAGCTACTACTTATTATCGTAAAAATAGTAGAATATAGTTATAAAGCCTTACTATAATAAACTATCGAGTTAATAGAATAAACGATAATCTAGGTCTATATAGTAAAGTATATAGTAGGAGGTAATATCCGCTTAAATAGCGCGGAAGGCGTCGAATTCCTATAGAGTCGGCTTAAATAAAGCGGAATACGCAAAGGCCTTTCTTTTCTATAGCTCCCCTATTACTATTTTACTAATATCGTATTTATAGTATAAAAAAGCGATCTTCTAGGCCTATAGGAGCGTAATAACCTAGTTATAGTATAGAATTATAAATCTTAAAAAGCTAATTATACTAATATAATTCTTAAAATCTTATAGAATTATAAGGAACTAAAGTAAGATAAATACTATAATTCTCTCGGCTAAAAAGCTTATACTAAGTCTATTAATACGATAACCGAGTAATTATATAAAAGGGTAGCTAATCTATAACTTTTTTAGATTTATCGTAATATTAAGACTATCGAAAAGGCCGAAGGCGGTAGTTAAGTACTTCCGATAATCTTCTACGGTCTATAAGAATATTATAATATTATTAATAAAAGTATAATAAAACGAGTAGTAATAGTATAACTTATAGTCTATATATTTTTAAGCGAATACTAGGCTATTATAGAAGCCTATAAGTACTATAATAAACTTTTCAAGGCTATAATAACTTATAATCGTAAAGTATTCCTAATATTCCTTATAAACCCTAAACTAATAAAAGAACTATAAAGTATTAATAATAATAATAAAATAGCTACCTTAGATAATATATATAATATCCTTTTATAATAATAGCGGATAAGAGTTAGGAATTATAACCTTATTAATACTATATAGGTTTACGATAATATAGCCTTTCGACTACTTATTAACTATTCTCTAGATAATAAAGACTAGGGAAGTAAAGGGGGTTAGCCCTTTAACCTACTCTAGTTAGCCCTAATAGTATAAACGATTATATATTTTATCGATTAGGTTATAATCTTTAATACCCTATAGGTAGGGCTATTATATAACCTTCTACCTATACTAATCCGGAATAAATAGTACTAAGAGTTCCTCTCTAGGTTTAAGGTAAGTATTACTAGTATTTTCCTAAAAACGGTAATAGCGTTTAATAATATATAGAAAACCCTATATAACTAAGGGGTCTTTATTATATATATAGCTCCCGAGACTACTAAGAACCTCCGGTAAATCTATAGGCTTTTATACGAGCGGGAGACTATACGCGAGTTCTTTAGTTAGGACCTCCTCGGTTAGCGCGAATTCTATAGGGGCGATTATAGGCTCCTAACCTTACGTATAAGCGTAAACGGTATTAGAGAATAGTATTAGTAAGGGGTTAGAGTATAGTATTAGAGGAGTCTTAATAACGAAGGATTCGGTAGGCCTACTATTAGTAATACTTTCGTTCTAAATACTAAAAAGTATTAGGTTAACGTCGATTCCTAATATAATACTATTCTCTATTAAGAGTATAGGGCCTAATTATATATTATAAAAAAGGGTAAATCCTACTAGAATAAACTTAATAATAAAGAACCCTAAGTCCTTTTATTCCTTTAGGTATCCTAACTTAACCTTCTAATCGAGAATAAACGGCTTATCCGATTAATTATAAATAGTAATTACCTATAGAGTTTTCGAATTAATAATAGCGTATAGAATACTAGGTAGAATACTATAGAAAGAGAAAAACCTTCCGGATAAAACTTCTTTCTATTTAGCTAGGATTATAACTATACTACCTACTAGGATTATTACCTTCCTTTAGTATTATACCTTCCTTATAATATTAACCCGAGGCTTATCTATAGAGAATAGGATCTTAAAATTAGCTAGGGTACTAAGATAAATTATTATAATCCTATAGTCGATATTCCCTTAATAAGGCTAAAGGAAGGTATTACCTAGTAAAGCTCCGGCGCTTAGGTTATTAATAACCTATTCTAAGGTAGTAAACCTAGAAAATCCTATAGGTAATCTATCCGATTTAAACCCGCGGGATAGGAAGGAGAAAATAGCCTAGGTTATATAAATAAGAGGCTCTCCTAAGATCCCTTTAATCGGTATAGGCTTTCTTTCCTTAACCTTATACTCGAAGTTTAGAATAAATTTACGGTTAATAAACGGATTCTTATAGCCTATATTAGAATAAACTTTAAAGCTAAGTCTATTAGGCGTAGCCTATACTTTAATACGGAGGTATAAATAGGAATTAATTCCTTATATATTAGTCCTAGCCTTTATAGGCTTAGGGATATAAATTACTATAAAGTCGGTAGTCTTTAGGGCTTTTACCTTAGCCTACCTTCGATAGACGAGTTAGCCTACTTTAGTTAAGTTCTATAAGTACTTATATAAGCCGTTTCCCGAAGGAAACTTATAGTAATAGTAAGAGTACTTATAGGCCTTAGGACCTCGCTTAGTCTCCTAATAGATTCTCTTTAGGCTAATATAATCCTTTATAATAATATACTTATCTAGGGTAATAATAATAGGAAATTATTAACTATATTTACTATATTAGTAGGCTCCTTAAGTATTACCTTTTTAGGCCTTAATAAGGAAAGCGTATTCCGCGTTTTCTTCGAGGGTATCCTCCTCGGATAAAGTAGATAAAGCGGATAACTTATCCTTATTATCGCTAGCGCTAGATTCGTCGACTTAGTACTTATTCTCGAAGTATACCTTTTTTTTTTTCTCTTCGATATAATCGATACGGCTATAGTAATAGGAATTATCGCTATAGCGCTAGGAATTATTATAGTTATATATATCTTAATTCCTATAATTATAATACCCTCCTCGATCGCTATTATAATAATATCCTTAGTTATTATAGTAATATCCTTAATTATAATTACGTTTTTCTTCGCGCTTTTCCCCCCCCGAAAAGGGTTATTAATCCCCGTAATTATTATTAGATTTATAATTATCCTATAAGGATTTAATAGTAAGTATTTTATCGAACTTAAAATACTACTTAAGGTATTTATTAATATATTCTTTATAGGACTCGATATCTTAAATCCAGTAGATTAGGATTATATAACTTTTCGGAGGCTCGAGTTCCTTCGTAATCTCGATAATAATAAAAGGGAAAATAATCTCGAGAATCGCCTTATCGGTCGTAATATAAAGCTACTAAATAAAAAAAACCTTATACTATAGCTAATAAGTTAAAAATATTATCTTATTAACCTATATATTAATAGTATATTTTATACTATAAAGTTCTCGCTAAACTTATATAATTAAGCGGTAGAATTACTTCTAAAAACGCCTTATAAAGTAATATAAGGTACTAAAGGTAAGCTTTTAATACTATTCGAAGTTTAGCTCGGCTATATACTATATAAGAGTAATACCTATAAAAAATAAAAGGTAAAATAGGTAAAGAGTATAAGCGTTATTTAACTTATAAATATAAAGGTATTCGTAAAAAAGGTTAATATCTATAAAAATAACCTTTTTATCCTTATTAATAATAATACTTATACTATTTAAATCTAGAAAATCCGGATAAAAAGTATTAATATTATCTCTTTTAAGCCTTTTACTAATAGCTTTTTCGAAAGCCTTATCGATAGTTAGATTAGTTAAAAAGTCTTATCGATAATATTTAGGCTCCGTAAAGTCTAACTTAGATTCGGAGTCGGAGTTATTAAGAGGTATAGACTATTAATAGCGTTTACCCTATAGTATTCGTTAGGAGATAGTAGCTTCTATAATAAAATAAGTAAATCCCTTATTAATAGTAATATACTTCTTAATAAAGGGCTATACCGAAGGGTACTAGGATAAGGTCTAAAAAGGTTTATAATCTATAAAAAGAATTTCCTTAGAATCGCTCTAATTATATAGAATTATAATTATACTTAAAATATTATCCGGCTTATAGACTTCTATATATAAATACTTAATTATTCGAGATCGAATTATAGGTACTATATCTAAATAATCCTTCCTCGTAGTTTTAATACGGAGTATATTAGTATAAGAGCTAGGATATATAACCTTAAGCCGGTAAATATTATAATAATAGGAGTTTATCTAAATTAAATTATATATTATAAAAATATTTAGGACCTCTATAATAGATCGGTTATTAAGTATTTTATAGAATCGTAAATACTAATAAATAATAAGGCGAAATTTAGGGTTATTCTAGAAGTATTCGTACGTATACTCGAATTCTATAGTATTAATATTATTAAAGGTAAATCTAGACTTCCGATAAGAACCTAATACTTTTCTTATAGGCTTTAATAATATAATTCTAACCGGGGCTCTTTCGTTTTTAGGGTTATCTTCTACCCTTTTTATAATATACGAGCTAGGCTCCCCTACGCGAGTACTAGGCTTACTTATATAAGAGCTAGTATAAGAAGTAGGTTCCCCTTTATCCTATACGGGTCCCTTCCCTTTTCCTACGGGGGTAAAAGTATTCTTAGCTATAATATATCTTATCTTAGTAAGGCTTATTATTTTACCGAGTCTTCTTAATTAGTCTATTATACCTATAGAACCTAAGATATTATCTAGGTTCTCTATAATTTAAATAGGCGGGGAATATAATAAGTAGTTTATAAAGTCGTAAAAGTTCTACGGGTCTTAAGAGGATATAATACTACCGCTAAAGGGGGTTATATAATTTATCGTATATAGCTTTATAAGGATTAGCTTATAGGCCTATCCGATTATAAGGATTAGCGTAAAACCTATTTAATTATAAGGATTAGTAAAAAGCCTATTTAATTATCCGATTAAAATAATTATAAAGTTATTACTATAAGTAAAGTAGAATTACTATTATATAGTATACTTAGGGCTAGATTAAAATATTATAAGAGTAATAATTCTCCTCCGTACTCTGTATACGGAGAGCGTACTCTAATAGGCGGCTATAAGCCCTATAACTAAGGGCGACTATATTATATAACCCTTTCCTTCCCGATGCCTTTATACGCTCGTACGTATATTCTCCTACGGCCTCCGTATATTCTAATGAATATATATTAAGAAGCTACTTTATACGAAGAAATATAAACCTTTATTTCCTTATAGCTACTAGGTTTTATAAGCTATTCGTTTTAGTAAGAGGTTTATAAAACTATTTTTATAATAATTAAAGCCCGCTTAAAAGCTATTCGCTATTTAGAGAAGACTAAAGAGGAGAAATATACTATAAGAGATTAAATACGGTAGATAAAGCCTTATTTTCTTTTACTCTTTTTAGGTATTATGCTTTAGGCTAAACTTAAACTATTTTACTTTCTTATATTTATTCTTATTCTTATTCTCTCTTTCCTTTACTAATTCCTTTTATTTATTCTTTATTTAGCCTTTATACTAGGGAGGGATTTAGTAGATAATATAACGCGCTATACATCTAATCACGGCGTATATCTAGTCACGCTATACATCTTATTACGGTAGTATACATTTAATTATAGCTTACCCTACTTTACCCCTCTTCCTATATTATATACCTACTACTATATAAAAGGGCTACGATTAATCTATAGCTTTTTCCTCTTTTCTTCTCTTTTCTCTTTAGCTTTAAGTCTTCGTTTATAGTACTAAATATATTAAGTTACTAGCCGTATTATTATTTAAAGCTCGAAAACGACGCTAATAAGCGTTTTAAAATACGTATTTATACTCCTTACGTCCTCGTAGGGACGGAAAACCTTATAACTCGACTACGACTACGACCCTTAACTACCTAAATATCGGAAGCCGAAGGATTAGTACCCCGATATTTAGTACGATTAGCTTCGAAGGAGCTAGAAGCTAGTAAAATACCTAGTATAGCTTCCTTATCGAAGTCTCCTAAAATAATAATACCTATACTAGAGGACTTTTAATCGCTTATATAAATAATAGCTTAGTAGACTTAGGCTATAAAAACCTAGACCGAAAAAATATTTTAGATACGAACTAAGATATAAAACCTTTAGAAGAACCGACTATATACTCCCGAAACGTAAATCCCTAATACTAACTCGACTAACGATAGTTATTTACGTTATACTACCTTAACCGCTTTTACCGATCCTAATACCCTAGTAGTTATTACCTTTACCCTAATAAGTAAGGCGGCCTAGCTAGAGTTCGCCCCTATTACTCCCCTAGGGTAGGTTAGCTTATACTATAATAAGTAAGAGAGGATTAAGATTAAGACTATCGGCCTATTTAGGGGAAAGAAGACCGAATTTAATAGCTTTCTTAATAATCTCCGATCGAAAATAAGGATTAATTAACCTTCCTTCCGGATAAAGGATAATCGGATAGATTTTCTCTTTCGCTCTTTTAAAGGCAAAGCTAAGCGGGCCCTCGAGATAAGGTATAATTCTAATACCTAGCCTTTCTCTAGGCTAGCTAAAATAATTTAATATCTCGAATTAGCCTTTAATAATCCGAACGAGTTTTTAGAAGCTAAGGAACGACTAAGTAAACTTAAGTTCTTAGTCTATAGAAAATAGGATATATAACTCTTTATCGTAGAATTTAATCTTCTAGTAGTATAAACCTAAATCCCTAGTAAGATAATAAAATAGGAATTATAGGAATACCTGCTTACCGGACTCGACTTAAGCCTTTTCGAAAAAGCTAAGGACCCCCGGATCGACTATAAAGCTTTTTATATTAGCGTTAAAGGTACTATTTATTATAAGAAGAGGGAGATAATAGAAATAACCTAAACTCCCCGCCTACGTTATAATAATAAGCTAGTAGATAACCTAAAAAAGCCGGCTATTACTAAGGGTAAAGGCTAAGCCTTAATACCCGATAAGAAGAAAGTTTATTAGGAAAACGGGATTTATTTTATCTATAGGAAAAAGGAGTATTAAGCTAAAAACTATCCCGATAAATAGCGTATAGCTTAGGTCCCTCGACCCCCGACCCCTAGTATAGCTATTATTAACTCTAATAACTTATCGGATTCGGGAAAAGCCTAGGACTATTAGAAGTCTTTATAATAATCCCTAAGGTATTATAAATAGGGAAAGTAATAGAAGGTTTATTTACTATCGATAGCTAAATATAAGTTAATAGTATTACCCTCTATACTTCTATACTATATAATACTAGAGTAGATTCTTATTTCCTCGTTAACCGCCGTTTTACCTAATAGGTAGTTAAACGCCTAAATACTAAGCTAGTCTTAGTAAAGCTAGTACCTCTCGTCGACTTCTAAGGATATAAGGCTAGCTATATTCGTAAATATTTAATTATTACCCTTATTATCGATAGCTAGTTATTTCCCTAAGAAACCTTCTAAGTTACTAATTATACGTAAGATATTTTTATCGGCTTATTCTAGATAGCGGAGAAAAACCTACTACTTAATTATACCGCTTATTAACTTATCTAGCCTAACGACCTACTAGCCCTTATTAAATATTTACCCTTAATACTTCTCTCTCGATAGGCTCCTAATTAATTAATCGACCCTAAGATCTAAGCTAATACTAAACGTTAGAACCGATTAATTAATAAGGATAAAAAACGGTACTAAATACTCCGATATTCTAAGGGGAATAATAAGATTATCTAGCCGATAGGACCTAAAAAGCTAAAGCTATTACCTAATACTATCGTAGTTAATACTAAAGACTAAGCTATTCGAGAGTAATTTATCTAATAGGTCTAGGAAGATCCTCGCCGCTAACGGTAGGAGGAACTTACCCCTTTAATACCTACTAGACCTATCCCTCTTAAAGACGATAATAATAATATAGGTATACCTATAACGAAGCTAAGCTTAGCTAGCCGTATATACTAAGGATAGAAGATTCCTTTCCTAAAGGGAGAAGACCCCGAGTATATTACCTTTATCCGAAGTATAATCCTACTATTAATCGCCTACCTCGAGGGTTTCTTTAGTAAGAAGGAGGTATATATATTAATTAATCCCTATCCTAGTTATAATATTACCCTCGAGCTAGAAAAGCCTCTAAACCCGGCTAATCCCCTATCCTACTATATACCCGTTAAATACTTACCTCTAGAAAAAGAAATAGTAGATTACCTTCTAAAAATCGGATTTATTACTATTAACGCTAGCCTTTATACCGCTTTAGTACTCTTCGCGCTAAAACCGTACTCGATAACTAGGCGTTTCTATATCGATTATAAGTAGATAAATAATTATCTTAAGAGCCGTATTTCCCCCGCCCCTTTATTAAAGGGTATTACCTTTAACTATCGCTCTACTAAACGATTCTCTAAGATTAATATTATTTAAGCCTTCTACTAACTCCGTTTAGACCTAGATTCTAAGTACCTAACCGCTTTTTATACCCGTTTTAGTACCTACTATTAGAGGGTCCTACTATTTAGACTTAAGGTTAGGCTAGCCTAGTTCTAGAACTTTATTAATATATAATTATATAACCTCCTCGACTAGTATACTAGCGTATACGTAGATAATATTTTAATCTACTCGGACGATAATAAAGAAAAGGAATACTAGGTAGAGTATAGGGAAATTATTTAGCGCCTTTATTAAGCTAACCTCTAAGGAGATATAAAGAAATTATAGTTTAATATTACGAAGGTTAATTATCTAGGAGTTATACTCTATACTAGAAAAGGACTAAGTATTAACCCCTATAAGGTATAAGCTATCTAAGACTAGAAGTTCGAGGACTTATACGATTATAAGGCTATCTATTTTTTTATTAGCCTATATAACTTTATCTAAATCTTCTACTATTATATAAGCTAAATAGCGGAGCCTTTAAATAGACTCTTAAAAAAGGATATTAACTTTATTTTAGGACCCGAGTAGTATTAGGCGTTTAAATAGATAAAGAAGCTAACGATAAAAATACCCGTACTCGCCTTCTTCCGCCCTAAATTACCTACTAGATTAGAGATTAACGCCTCTTATAATACTATTACTAGCGTCCTTTAATAGTAGTAGACTAATTTAACCTAAAAACTAATAGGATTCTTCTTAAAGACTATAATCCCGGCCGAATACGCGTACCCGATTTAGGACTAAGAGCTCCTCGCTATCGTATAGAGTCTTAAGTACTTCTATCTAGAGCTCCTCGGATAAAAGCTTAATATCGTAATAGATTACGAGGCGCTAGTATACTTCGCGATTAAGAGAATACTCTTTACCCGATAGGTTTACTAATCCGATTTCCTCGCTTAGTTCGATATCCGTTTCCTCTATCGCCTAGGATAACTTAATATAGCTATAAATACCCTATCTTAAAAAACGGCTAAGCTATCTACTATTAAGGCTAGGGAAAAGGAGGAATATACGCTTACTATAATCCTACGAGAAAAGCTCGGTTTTAATCTACCTAAGACCCCTATTACTATTATACTAATCTATACTACCGAAATATAAGCCCTTATAGGATTAGACTTAGTCTCCCTTATCTAGGAAGAGAACGTTATATAAGGTCTTAGCTATTATAGGTCCTAGTTAATCGTACTAGAATAGACGACTAATAAAAAATAGTTTCTTCGTACTACCCTAATCCGTAAAGCTTATAAACCTACTATCTTCGCCTACGGCGGGTAGAATAAGATAATTAAAGTACTCTAGTAAGACTATTATTAGCCTAGAATAAAGTAAAATATCCGCTATTATATTTATAATTACTATAAGTACTAGAGGAATAAAATCCCCCGCGATAAAACGCCCGGCTTATTATACCCCTTACCCGTACTAACCGCCGTTTAGGAGTATATTACTTATAATAGGAAAATAATACTAAAGGACCGCCTAGGCTATAATTACGTATAAACCTTCGTTTATAAACTTAGCCGTTTAATCGCTATACTACCCGGAAAGAAGATAAATACGGTAAAGATCCTCGCTAGCTATTACTTTCGATAACTCTACCGCTTCTTCGGGTTACCGGTAGTCTAGATTACTAATAACGTAGGCCTATTCGTTTTAGGCTTCTTAGAGGAGATTAATCGACTAATAGGCACTAAGTACTAATACGGTAGTATACTATATCTATAAATATAGGGTAGTATAAAGGTTATTAATTAGTATTTAGATTAAAGGTTATACTTTTACGTTAATAAGTACTAAGACGATTAGAATAACTTCTTACTAGCGTTCGACTTTATATATAATTCGTTATAGTACTCCTCTATTAATATAACGCCTCTAATAATAGCCCTTAGCAAAAATATATATAACCCCTTATCGCCGCTATAAGAACCTATATAGGCTATAATAACCGCTATAATATAAGTATAAAAGCTAGTAGCTAAAGTAAGAGAAGTATAATAGTAGGCTTAATAAGTAGCGATAACTATATAAAGTTAATAGAAGAAATAGGCAGATAAGAAACGCCGGCTAATAGACTTTATAGTTAGTAATAGCGTCTTCCTATAGTAAAAGGGATTTAGTATAGTAGCTCCTATAACTCGGCTTAATATATAATAGTTAAGCCCGTTTAAGATTACTAAAGAATAAGGCTATAGCTACGTTTTAGATCTACCGGAGTCGTATAAGATAATTAACCTCTTCTATACCGACCGCCTAAGAAAAGTAGCTAACGACCCCCTACTAGGCTAGATATAACCCGCCCTAGAGCCTAAGGAGATTAATAGCCTACTAGAATAGGAGGTATATTAAATCCTACGATCGCGAGTTACCGGATAAAGCTAACGACTAGAGTATTAGGTTAACTAGAGAGGCTATAATCCTAACGAGACTTAGTACCCGGCTCGGAATTTTAAATATATACTAATAGCCCTTAAATTATACTACGACCTATACCTTAACGCGCTAGGACTACCTATTAATCTATAATATTAGATCGAATCCATAGCTATAGATTTAGACTATAACGATAAGGATAATAATAATAACGCTATCTATAAAGGCGCTATAGTAAAGATAAGGAGGTATACTTAACCTTAATATATATATTAAGGCCGTAGGAGGGGGGTAGTATAACGCGCTATATATCTAATTATAGTATATATCTAGTTACGCTATATATCTTATTACGGTAGCGTATATTTAATTATAGCTTACCCTACTTTACCCCTTTTCCTGTATTATATGCCTACTACTATATAAAAGGGCTACGATTAATCTATAGCTTTTTCCTCTTTTCTTCTCTTTTCTCTTTAGCTTTGAGTCTTCGTTTATAGTACTAAATACATTAAGTTACTAGCCGTATTAGATAATAAGAATACTCTCGAGAATACGGTAGAGTTAGGGGGCTAAGACGACTATATAGGAGGTATCGTAATTAAATAGTTTATAATAATAAAACGGATTAAAGGGAGATATATAACCTTATAAGGGTCTTCCTTAATAAAGTATTATAAAATTATAGCTTTCTTTAGGTTTATAGTATCGAATAAAGGAATTTAACCCCCTTTAACTTAGCTTTTAAAAGTCGTATATCGTATACTAGAATTTTTAAAGTCTTTACCTAATAATATTTTATAAGTTTTTACTAAATAATTATTAAGGATTTTTAAAATGTATTTTATCTTATTAATTTATAATAGATTAAATAATTCCTAGTCTTAGTTTTTGAATTTAACTTCTTATTATTATACTTTCCTTTATCTTATAATCGAGATAGGATCCCCCTATATAGCTAAGGACCTTCTAGTCGCTTATAGATTTACGACCTACTAAGTATTAGCTACGCGTACTTAGGGTATTCCCTCTTCCTCGCTAAACTACGAACCTATTTTTATCCTATTTATCGAGTACTTCCTATTACCTCCTCTCCTTCCTTCTCTTTCTTTATTCTTCTTTAGTTTCTTCTACTAGTAGTAGCGGTAGTAGTATTTACGATATATCGATAGCCTAGTAAGGCTTATACGCGAAAACGCGTTTAAAAGTTTTTTTAACCGTTTTTAGGCTAATAAATTCTTCTTTTTTATCTTATTATTCTAGTTATTATATTATTATAAGCCTTTACTATTTCCTATCGATTACCTATATTTTCTCCTTATAATACTATTAGAGAAGCTTCTATTTCTCTTACTATACTAGCTATTACGTAGTCTATATTTACTACTATATAGCCTTTTCCTCCTCTTTCTCTTATATTACCTATATAAAGGCCTAGATATTATTAAGGCTTATTAAGGTATAAAAGGTACTTTCCTTAGCCTTAATAGCCTTCCCGTATTAAAGCTTTTTTAAAAGCCTCGAAAGCTATTATATATAGGATTTAAGGTTCTAAAAAAGGTTATTTTTTATAATAACTATTTTTATAATAATCTTATTAATCCCCCTTAGTTTTTACTATATTAACGAACTTAGTATATTATTATATTTTTAATAAAGCTTATTTATTATATTAATAGCTTATTCGAAACGAGTCTCCTTAGGTAAAAAAGAGGTATAGCCTATATTAATCGTCTCCTAGGCTCGAAAGCGCTATTTCTAGAGGTATTCGATTATAAATTTTAGTATAATCGGCTAAATACCCGTTTTTTCGAAGCCCTTTATAATATACTTTACTTAAAAGCCGTTATTAAAAGTCTACTAAAATAACTTAAGAAAGTTAAGTTATTTAAAGTTAATCTTTCTATTTTATAAGAATTCTTAAAGAACCTTCTACTATAAGGCCTTTAAAGGCTAAAAAACCCTAATATTAAGGGGTTAAAGGAAATATATTAAATAAGGTAGGAAAATAATAATAATAATATCGAATTTAATATAATATTCGATAAAAGTAAGATTAGTATAATTACTAAAGCTATTAATAATAAATACTTATAAAATCTTTTACTTATTAAGAATAAACCTAGGCTTTATAACCTCTTTAGCCTCGTTTTTATAAAATTTATTATAATTAAATTACCCGAGGAGTATTAAATTAGACTATTATACGCGGGTAGATTTATCCTATAAGACTTTATTAAAAAAATATACTTACTTAAGGGTAATCTCTATATTATTAAAGCCGCTTTTCGTATAATTAAAACGTATTTTATTAAGGCCTTTAATCTTCCCCTATTTCTCTATTAGGAAGGTCTTAAAAATAAGCTATAAAGGTATTACGCTTTTAATAGTATTAATAGTACTAATAAGAGTATATAATTCTTAATTACCTAGGTTAATTACCTTAGGGTAATTATAATAAGTAAACCTTATAATAATTATAAAAACCTATTCCTTAAGACTCCTAATCCTAATTCTATATTTATTCTTATTCTAGACTTTAGAAAATCCGACTTAGTATTCCTTAAAGATCTCCTTAAGCCTTATAAAGAAAAATATAATATCTTTTATACCTCCTACCTTAATACCGTATTTCGACTTTTCTATAGCCTTAATAATACTCGAATAAAACTCTTTATATCTTTTTATTTAATACCTATACTACTTATCTAAGGGTATTTTTATATTAGGATTATACCTCCTAAAAAGGGTTATAATAGCGCTAAGGATCTATACTTTCTTAATAGGAAAACCGCCCTTTTATAGCTAAAGGATAAATACTATAAAGGCGTTATTTTTATCCTTATTAAGTAAAGGCTTATAGCCTAGAGTACTAAGATTATATTAACCTTAAATCTATCGAATAGTATAATTAATATATAATTTACTTACCCTAAATTCCTCTACTATAGTACGAATAAAAAAAGGCCTAAAAAGCGCTTTTTTACCTATATAGGCTATAGCTTAATATTTAATAATAGCCTTATACGAGTATAATATAGCTTAAATAGCCTTAAGAATAAGAATATAATTAATTATAGTTATTTTTAGATAAAAGGTAAGGTATTAAGGACTAAAAGAAGGTAAAATTTTAGTAAGGAATATATATAAAAGGTATATTATAAGCGTTATAGGGCGCTAAGGTCTTATCCCCTTAGTAGTATAACGTCCCCTCTTTTAATCGCCTACTAGGCGAGGACCCGTCCGAGCCTAAGAACCTACGGGTACTCTTTCATCACCATTCACCAATACCTACCAAACAAGTCCGCAATGGACGGTGATGATGATGACTATGGAGCCGATGAATCGCTACTCATGGCAATGGCCGCCGCGGCCGAGCCACCGACAGTGCAACAGCCGAAGCCGCAGAGACTCGATCGTCCGCCAGCGGCCGGCCCTCGTCCCGCTGCCACCGCAAAGGTCGTGCAGCCAACACCGCAGGTGCTCCCTCCGAAGCAGGCCGGTTCGGCCATCCTCGTATCGCCTCGCCAGCGCGGAAACCCCATCTTGGCGAGCATCCGGTCGATGCCGTGGGAGTACAGCGATCTTCCGGCAGACTATGTCCTCGGCCAGTCGACCTGTGCGCTTTTCCTGAGGCGCGTCCGCATCCACCCCCCCCTTCCTGGGTGCCTATGGATCACGATGGCTGACGTCTGAGCAGCCTCAAGTATCACAGGTTACACCCGGAATACATCTACACGCGCATCCGGAATCTGCAGGGAAAATACAACCTCCGCCTGCTGCTCACCATGGTTGACATCCCTAATCACGAAGACTCGCTGCGGGAGCTTTCCAAGACGTCCGTCGTCAACAACGTCACCGTCATCCTGTGTTGGTCGGCAGCCGAGGCGGCGCGCTACCTCGAGCTGTACAAGTCCAACGAGAACGCGAGCTTTGCCCCCATCCGCGGACGGCAAGCATCGAGCTACGCCGACAGGCTCGTCGACTTCGTCACGGTGCCGAGGAGCCTGAACAAGTCGGACGCCGTGGCTCTGGTCGCCAACTTCGGAAGCCTGAAGAATGCCATCAATGCCGACACGGAGCAACTCGCCCAGCTTGGCGGCTGGGGCGGGGTCAAGGTCAAGAGATGGACCGCCGCTGTCGACGAGCCGTTCCGAACGACGAAAAAGGTTGCCAAGCGCGGCTTGGCGTCGTCGTCGAGAGAGCCCAACGTTCCATCACGGGCTTCACCAATGGACGAGCCAGTGCTGCCGTCTCCGGCACCGGTGGACGATGACAAGGCAGACGACGAAGAAGCACTGCGAGAGTCTAGCAAGCATGGGCCTAGCTCCGGATCTGTCGGTACTGAGGAGCCGCTTGGCGGGGGTATCGCAGCAGCCCTGGCAAGGCTTCGTGAGATTGGCTGAGCCGATGATAGGTATGCCGGTTCGAAGTCAATCAGCCAGCAAAGCAAAGGCCAACGGATTACCCAGGTATCCCGACTCACGGATACATGTATGTTGTATGACGGCCTCGACCTACATACCAAGTAGAACATGCTGTCCTGACTACTCCAAGGTAGGGCCCGATGGATGTCTCACATGCCCAGCCCCGGGGGCACATGAGCGTGATATGTGGGATGTCCCGGTTGCGATGGCATGTGCGAAGCGAGACCCTGAGAAAGCCGGAGCGGGTGCTTCCGTTTATTTCGATCGTCGAACGTCGTGCCGGATCCGATACCAAGGGCCGCGGCCACCCCCCCTGTTCAGTCACCTCCCTTTACTAAACTAATGTGTTCTCCCCCCCCTTTTCCCCTCCCCTCTTCAGCAGACACTGGCACCAGAACTATCAAGCGGAAGCTAGGACTCACATTGCTTTATCACAAGCGTGACGCTCGTGAGAAGCGCGTCTTTTTGGTCGCCAACACTCCGTGGAGCACCATCCGCTGTCCCTCCTGCAGCGTCATGCATGCTGGCCCGGTGACTGAGTAGGGTTCCCCGATTGCTAAGGGGGGCGCTCAATCCCTAGACCGCCGCCCTGTCTTAAAAAAACTCTTCGAACTGGACATCTAATAGCCCTTGCTCCGCCCTTGAATCAGCACGTTATAATCTCCAGCCGTCCGTCCGTCCGTCCGTCCGTCCGTCCGTCCGTCCTTCGCCTCCGGCTGTCCGCTGAAGATTCGCCTAGCATCATCATGCGGCTCACGATCAGCTGTCTGTTGCTCTTCGCCTGGGACAATGCGGCTCTGGCCGCTCCGCCAGGGAACAACGCTCGTCTTGTAACTCGGCAACAACCGAGGCCAGACAACTCGAGAGCGACCGAGGTCAAGCGAGCTTTTCAGTTGGCCTGGAGTGGCTATTACCAGCATGCGCTCAATCACGACACGTTGCACCCCGTGAGCAACGGCTACGAGGACGACCGGTGAGTGATCTGTCGCTTCAACATGAGATTTTGCTGACGGACTTGGCGACAGAAATGGCTGGGGCGCGACGGTGGTGGATGGACTGTCGACGGCCATCGTCATGGGCCAGACGGACGTCGTCAATCAGATGCTGACTTACATCGCCAATATCGACTTCACCACTACCAAGGCGCGCAATGACCGGATATCCCTGTTCGAAACCAACATTCGCTATCTCGGCGGCCTGCTCGCTGGTACGGGGACTTGTCCCTCCGCTACCCATACCGTACATAATTCTTACTGACGATGGTGCCCAGGGTACGACCTATTGACGGGGCCGATGAGCACACTCCGGATCAGCCGCAGCAAGGTCAACATGCTCCTCAAACAAGCGCAGACGCTGGGTAACGTGCTCAGCATCGCCTTCGATACGCCGAGCGGAATCCCGGACCCGGGTCTATTCCTCAACCCGACTCATCGCAGAAGCGGCTCCTTGGACAATAACCTCGCCGAGGCCGGCACCCTGATCCTGGAGTGGACTCGGCTCAGCGATCTGACCGGTAACGCGACGTATGCCCGGCTCGCCTCAAGGGCACAGGCGAATCTCTTGCGACCCCGGGGCAGCCCGGAGGCCTGGCCGGGGCTGGTCGGCAGCACGCTGTCGGTCACGGACGGCAAGTTCCTCAACAGCGCCGGCGGCTGGTCGGGCGGCACGGACAGCTTCTACGAGTACCTCATCAAGATGTACCAATACGATAAATCGGCCTATGGCGCCTACAAGGATCGCTGGGTGTTGGCGGCCAGGTCGACGATGCAGCATTTGGCGTCACACCCATCGACGCGTCCAGATGTTACTTACTTGCTTCAGTATTCGGGCAAGTCGGTGGATCCCGTCTCGACTCACCGTGAGTTTCCTCTTCTCCCCCCCCTCTCGAAGAGAGAGACGCTGATAAAATGGCTCGCAGTGGCAAGCTTTGCCGGCGGAAACTTCATCCTCGGCGGCGTCATCCTCGGCATAGATGAATTTACAAAGTTCGGCATGCAGCTGGCCGAGTCGTACTTTAACAACTACATCCAGACGCCGGCCGGCATCGGTCCCGAGGTCTTTCGATGGGCTCCCAGCGGGTCCAGCGCTTCTGAGCCGCCGCGATCGCAGCATGATTTCTACGCCAAGGCGGGCTTCTGGTCGACGCAAGGCTCGTACATCCTACGGCCAGAGACGGTGGAGAGCATCTACTACGCCTACCGCTACTCGGGCGACAAGAAGTGGCAGGACATGGCATGGCAAGCCTTCAACAGCATCGTGAACCACTGCCGGACCGGAAGCGGCTTCGCGCAACTCAACGACGTGATGCAGCCCGACGGGGGCGGCTACATCGACCAGATGCAGAGCTTCTTCCTGGCTGAGACGCTCAAGTATCTTTACCTCATCTTTGCGCCCGAATCCGAGGTGCAGCTGTCGCTCCACGACGGCGACCGGAGCAAATTCGTGTTCAACACCGAGGCGCACCCTCTACGGATTCGTCGGTGAGGAATGGTTTTTTTACCTGGTGGCAGCCATTGGGAAGGGAGGACATGTATGCGGGATGGGGTGGCTGGTAATCTAGATGGTTGGGTTGTTGATAGCATGCGGCAGACAGGGGGGGGGGCGAGGGAGAGTCATTTTCCCCCCTGTCGGATGAATATACGGAGTAAGAAGGCCGGTAATACAGTCCCACGTGGCCCGGCATATCAAGGCGTCAACGGTGAGAGTAATAAAAAGTTGCATACGAGGTTACGGTTACAGCCGCGTGGTATTGTTCAGCTGGATGCATCACCGGTGAGCCCTTTGCAGTAGCCCATGACCTATCTACCTAGATATGTACGCACGCGCGCATGCCTAGTTACGACGTTATACGCCCACTTGGCATAGCATGCATTCATACGGAGGACCGTTGTAAAAGTTATAGCCTATCCTAAAAATAACCCCTATTATAAAAGAGTATTACTATTTCCACCCACGTATTTCTCTATTTCTACCCACCTACCCCGCGCCCCCGTATAGCCGCCTACCTAATTTTAGTATATAGGCATACGGACCCCGGGAGTAGGTCTATACTTAGGCTATAGGCATACCTAGAAATCGTTTTTCGTTAGCCTAGGTAGGTATTAGGCTATATAAAATAATAACTTCGTAAGGCTATTATTATTATTATAGATATTAGTCTTTTACTTAATACGCTTAATATACTTAATATACTTAATATACCTAATATACCTAATATACTTAATTAGGCTAATTAGGCTAATTAGGCTAATCTATTATTTATCCTTATACTCTTACTATTACCCTTATAGGAATTCGACTCTTATAATAATCTTTATATATTCTTCTAAAGCTTTTATTAAGAAAATAGTACTATTATTATTAAACGATCTAGCGATAAGAAGAAGGATATAAACGGGTAGTAATTATATACTCGAGTTATCTTTATCTACGATTATAGCCCTTATTAGGCTTCTCGAAATACTAGGCTTTATTAAGCCTCGACTTAAAAAGTCGACTACCCTTATTATATTATTATTAGAATAACCTATACGTTTCGCTAGAAATAATCCTATTATGTATTTTACGATAATTATAATTATAAGCCTTTTTTCGATTTATCCGCCTATAATATCTATTATTATCGAATAGAGGAGTAAAAAATACTCGAGAAAAGCCTTTTTTAATACTATATACTTCTAGTAAGAGAATTTACCTTTATTATCTAATAATAATCTATTCTTTTAATATCCTTTTTCTAATAATAAGATATTTATAATAACCGATAAAAAATCCGTTTTAAGGCTCTCGAGGGCCTTTTAGCTATCTAAGTATTTATCGGTTATTTTTAAAGGGGTAATTTAAAGTATTTTATTTAATACGATAACGAATAAAGGGTTATAATAGTACTTTAGACTTATTTATAGTACGAAGCTATATAGAAAAAATTCCCCGATATTCTTAGGCTTAATAATACGTATAAAATTAACCGCTTTAAAATATACTTCTTTTAGGCTATAGGTTATATAGATTAGAAAAGTATAATAAACTTTACCTTTAGCCTTATTAATACGGAAAAGGAGGAAGGCTTTAATTAGCTTTATAGCTATTTTAATAACCTTTACGAATAGGTTTATACCCCGGAGCCAAAGGTTATAATAATAAATAACGAGAAGGTACTAAAGAACGCCCTTAATAATACCTTTCCTCGGTTATAATAATAACTATATATTTTTTATATTAACTCTAACGTTCGAGCGAGGATTTAAATACGCTAGAGAGCTCCTAGTACTATTAATTAGGCTAATAATAACGCTATTAATAATACTATTAATAATACTATTAATAATACCGTTAATAGCCCTACTTAATATAATACTACTTAAGAAAAGGCTAAGAATACTATTACTATACTATTATTAGTAGGCGAGGCTATAACTCGTAAGGGTATATTCGTTATATAAAAAACGGTTATTTATACCCGTATAGAAAAAGACTTCCTTATTAAGTAGAAGGCTTTTACTAATACTTATTACCCGATTTAATACTATATTATTACCTATATTTCTAAGGTATATATACCTTTCCGCGAGTAGTAGGTAGCCTACTATATCCGAAGGTATTATAACTTTAGCTAAAGAGTTAATAATCCGGTTAAAATAGCGTATAAAGATATAAAGTCGTATTTTCTTACTAGTACTAATAACCTTCTATATTTTTTTAACGCCCTTATTTAGATAATCGAGAATAAAAAGAAAACGTATAAGTAAGAAGCCGCCTAATAATAGCTTAAGTAATAATAGTACTATATTAATAAGGTATAATTCGGCGATATTAGCCTTAAAGTCTCCTATCCTACGATTAACCTTCTTATACGTTAGTATAGGCTAGCTAAGGCGGCGATACTATTATTAACGTAGTAGCGGTAGCCTTTAAAGCCTTACTTAAATACCTTCGTATAATAATATAGCCTACCTTATGCCTATATAATCCTTTAATACCTTTAGGCTAGCTAAGGCCTTTTTAAAAAGGATATTTATCCGTACTAATAACTATAAAAGCCTTTAATAATAACCCCTTACCCCCCCCCCCCCCTTTAGTATAAGGAATCGTATTTAATCTACTTAAAAATAGGATTTTAATAAGCCTTTTCTCCGTATTAAAGATCCCTAAATTATTAAGAACCTTTACGGCTAGCCTCGTAGTATATAGAATAAAAAGCTACTTATCCCTCCTACCCTCTAGGTAATAGCCTTATAAGTAGTAATAATAGCCTTATTATAAATAATTATTATAGTTCGGGCTTTGCCCGGACTAGTTATAGGATACTATAGGATAACTTATTACCGCCTATAAGGCGCGCGCGGATAGCCTCCTCCTTCTTACCTTCTATATACTAATTAATCTTATTTCGGATACTCTATATAGTCGTACTAGGGCCTATCCCTTAATATTTAATTAGTATTAAACTTTCTTTTAGCTAATAAATACCCCTATAAAGGCCTTTATATTATAATAAGGAGGGGGTATACTACTTATACTAAATATAAATACCCGTATTATAGAGCTATAGTCTATAATCCTAGCCTAATAGTAAACGCTAGTTATATAGAATGCCTAGTTATAGGAGCTTTAGCTTAGCCGCTATAAGCCGCTACCTACTAGCTCGCCTTTTAATAGAAATAAAAACGTTTTCCCTATATAGTATACCCTAATCTCCTATAAGTTATAAGCCGACTATAACTTTATTAGCGATAATTATAACTAGTAGGTTTTTATCTACTAGAACCTCTTATTATTTATCTAGGCTAAGGTAGCCCCTTATTTTAAGGATAACGTAGTTATAGCTTATAACCCTAACTGCTTTCTATATTACCTTAGTATTATATTTCTAAACCCTTATTATTACTAAACTACTATAGTTAAGCTCGAGTACCTTAAATAGTATTCTAAGGAACCCTTTTTAGATTTCTTAGTCCGTTTTAAGGCTAAGTTAACCCTTTTAGGCGGCTCCGTATAGAATAATAAGGTAAAGGTCTTATATCTCTAGTACTCGCTCTCCCCTAACCTTCGTAATTATTATATCGGTTATAGTATACTTTTTAATAACTTTTAGGCTACCGTTTAGTATATTCGCGAAATCGCTATAAATATCGAGTCCTTTCGTATTAATACTTATTATCGTTTACCCCCTCCGCTAACTCTAGCCTTAAATAATAATACCCCTATAATAAGGGTTAATAAAACCTCGATTATACCTCCTCGATCTAATACCTATTAGTAGGGATCGTCTTTTAGCTAGCGTATATTATAGGTTAACGCTAACGTTATTAAAAAACGTTATACTAATAGCGTATATTTTTAATATAGCTACTCGGGCTATTATTTATATACGTATAACCTCCTCCCTATATAGTATAACTATCCCTTTACCTCCGTATATTCTACGTAGAGTTAAACCCTTAATAGCGTTTTAGATAATATTAACGAGTAGGGAAATAAGCCGCCCCTTTAGTAAGTCTTCTATAGGGGGCGGGTAAGCGTATTACTTTTACTAGAAATAACCTAGCTTTTAAGTTTTACGAGATTAAAGGTTATATAGATTCTACTCCTCTACTCTTTCCTATTCTTATAAATTCTATCTAGTTTATTAATATATAGGCAGATAATAGCTATAATTATTATACTATTATAAGCGAAGTAATAGTATAATATTATTAATTATAACGTATTCCCCTTATAAAAGCGTATTTTATTCGGATAACTATTTATATTAACTATTAATATTAAGTATTATTTAAGGCCTTATCCTTTATTTATTATATTATTCGTTTTATTACTAATATTAATAATTAGCGTATACTTATTATTATATATATTATTCTTAGTCTTACCTAATCCCTTATCCTAAGGATTCTATAATTCGCGTATTATAATATATCCTTATATACTAGCTAGTATTATCTTATTATTTATTCTATAAAAGACCTTATTATTAAGTACTCTAAGTAATATTATTCTTCTTACCTAATAGTTATTATCCTAGGCTTTACGTATACCGCCTTACTCTAGCGCGAAACTAAGTACCCTTTTAGCTATTAATTTCTCGCTATTAGTTTATAGGATATTTCCTCTATAATCGCCTAGGGTATATCCTTATCTATTATATTTAGTCTTTTACTTCCTTTTAAGGTTACCGACTTTTAGGACCTTTTTAATAAGGATAAAGCTAATACGCTTCCTCCTTACTAGGGTAATTATAATTATTATATTCGTCTCCGGCCTAATCCTAATAGTTCTAGTCCTAATCTCCCTTAAGGGCCTTTTTATAATATACCTTATAATTATTTATTAAAGGTCTATAAGTAGATTATTAATTTAATAAATAAGGGTTAGATTTAGGCTAGTTTATCTTCGGCTATTACCCTTATCCTTTTAGCTAAGAAACCTAGTAGTAGTTAGTACTTTTATATTAATTATTATACTTTTAATAAGGTTATTTAATAGGATTAGTATTCTCTTCTACTTATTAAGGAGATACTTCGTAGTCTTTCCTTAGTATATTAGTTTACTAAGTTAAATATATATATAGCTTTCTATAAAATCCGTATTATACTTAGTAATAAGTATTTTATTATTTTTTATACTTAGTTCGGTCTATTCGAATACCTTATTTATCCTTTTAGGCTTATAGGAATACCCGCTACTTTCTAATATTATATTAATACTACCCTAGGATCCTTACTTAGCGATTTTATAATTATATACCTTAATAATATTCTAATTTATTCGGGAGGCTCTTAGGCGGATTATTAGTATAAAGTTCGAATTATACTAGGTTAACTCTATACGGCTAGGCTTTATCTCGACCTTAAGAAGTACGATTTTACTATTTATAAAGTTAAGTACTTAGGATTTATTATTTATACTAGGCGTAAAATATATCCTAACCCGGAGAAGATTTCTATAATCCGCGATTAAAAAGTACCTATACGCATTTATAGTATTTATAGCTTTCTTAGTTTTACTAACTTTTATTATAATTTTATTCCCTAGTTTACCGATATTACTACTCCCTTAGTTCGCTTAATATAATAAAATATCCCCTTTTTTTAGTCTAATAATTATTAATATACTTTTAATTAGCTTAAGCTTATATTTATTTCTTATCCTATCCTCGCTTAGTAGGATCCTAACTACCGTATAATTATTAAGACCGACTACTCTAGTAAAGCTATAAATAGCTATTTTTCTTAGTATAACTAGGATATTATCCTATAGCCTATTATATACTTTTCGTATAAGCTCTTACTTATAGAATATAATTATACTATTTATAATAAGGAGCTTTTAGCTATTATTCTTTATTTATAAAGCTAGTTTACCGAATTATATAGTATAGTTAAGCTATTTATAATCTTAACCGATTATAAAGCCCTCGAGTACTTTACTATACTATATTATATATCCGAATATTAGGCTTATTAGGCTAAGACTCTCTCGTTATTTAACTACTAACTATATTATCGACCTAGGTTATAGGCTTATCGTCCTAATACCCTCTCCCGCTAGGGTTAGGATTATATTAATCCCTTTACTCGCTTTAGCTAAATCTTATAACCTATACTTAGCGAGTTTATTATTTTATACCTTTTATACGTATCCCCTATTCCTCCGTTTTCTTCTATTATACCCCCCGTTTTTATACCGTCTCCCGTTTCGCCTACCGAGCCCCTAGTCTTTCCTTTTAATAATACTTTCCTTTCTAGCCTTTAGTCTAATATTTTACGTATTAATCTTACCTATACTATACGCTTTATAATAGTCTAGTCTAGCGCTTATAGGTTTCCTCCGGAGGCTTATATACGCGAATAGATTACCGATTATACCTTATCTACGTATAGCTTTCTTTAATACTATAGGCGTTTTTAAGTACTTAAAAAGAAG
This sequence comes from Ophiocordyceps camponoti-leonardi (nom. inval.), assembly GCA_003339455.1. NCBI lineage: Eukaryota > Fungi > Ascomycota > Sordariomycetes > Hypocreales > Ophiocordycipitaceae > Ophiocordyceps > Ophiocordyceps camponoti-leonardi. Next base: position 159,016 of record PDHP01000016.1, on the reverse strand, counting down.
ATTTTAACGATTACTTTAATTTACCGTATTTACGATTCTCCTCTTATTAAATACCCTAGTAAAAATACTATATTCCTCTTTTTTTAGCGGGATTTCTACTAGGAGGGGATATCTACGGATATTATACGTTTTATTCGGAATTATTATTATTATAGGGATTATATTAATTATTATTATTATTAAGGCTTTTTATAACTATTACCTATTATTAACTATTTTTAGTAAATAATCTCTATAGACTTTATAATAAACCTTCCTACGGTTATACCTTCCTTTCTATATTTTCTTATAGTTATTATAAATTACTTTTCTAAATATATTTAGCTTAAAGCTATAATATTTATAAATACCGATAAATACGCGTTATAATTCCTCTCTTATTAATAATAGTTCTATAGTTTCCCTTAAAGCCTTATTTCCAACTATAGTTCTAATTAGACTAGTCGTTTTTAGTCTACCCTTTACTAGCTTATAGGTACCTATTAATTCTTTTCTACTACGTATTATCCCTAGACTAATAATAGTTCTAAGCGTATTAATTAAGAGGTTTAGGCTATCCTTTATAATATTATCTCCTTTATATAATTCGATTAGGTTACTTATCTCCCTATTTATTAATTTACTTTAAATAACTATAACTCTTTTATTATAGGGGTTAGCCTTAATATATTCTTATATAATTATAATATAAGCCTTTTTCTATATATTACCGACTCTAACGTCTCCTTTACTTTACCTACTAATCGTACTATTATTTTTATATCCTAATTAACTAAAAGTACTTAATTCGCCTAGGCTACTATTACCTAGACCTAGTAATACGTTTAGGATACGTTTAATAGCTCCTAATATCCTATTAATTACTTTTAGGTTAGTAATTTTATCTAATTAAACCTAGGTAATATATAAACTAATCGCTTTTTAAAAAAACTCGATTATCTTAAAACTAAGTATTATATTATTATTATCCCTACCCTTTTAACTATTACCTTAAATATACTTTCTAGTATTTATCTAACCTTTTATATTAATCTTATTAAATATATTATATATAATCCGTTTCTTTTTTAGTCTTTTACTAATTCTTAACTTAACCCCGTATTATATTTATTTTTTTCTAATCCCTCCTTAAACGAGTAGGAGGTAGAGGCTATACTAATAGCTAAAAATACTAGGGGTCGTCTACCTATAGGCTAGCCGCTATATTACCTAGTCCTTATAAAATAGACTAGCTATATTATACCTATATAAAAACTATTAGATAATTTCTTAACCTATATAGCTTTAATACGATATAAATTATAATAGGGGGATACGCGTATTTATAATAGTTTATCTCGAGTTCCCTCCGCGCTTATTCCTATAACTATTCTACTACTATTATTATCCTAATCCCTTTTCCCCGTATTTATTATTTTTATATCCTTTCTCTAGCCGTACTAGTTATTTATTATCCTTTTCCTCCTTATCCTCTTAGTATATTTTTTAATTAAAATAACTAGGTTATTATAAAGGCTAGGAGGGGGTACTATAAGATAGTTAACGCGAATAACGGTAGTATATTATAGGTAATCCGGGGGTAGGCGATAACGAGAATTCGGGCGATACGTATTTATAGCTAAGGGGGGTATTACTAGGCGTTATTCTTACTAGTAGTATCCTAGCCGATTATTAAGGAGGGGAGGGGGATAAAACGCCTATAAATTATTATATAAAGCTAAGGAATACTATATTATTCTATTCCTAGGCCTAATACTCTTAAGCTATTTACGTTATAAGTTTATACGTATTATCCTCCTAGTACTATAGCGATTATTTATAGTATTAGGCGAAGGTATTAAGGCCTTAAATAAGCTAGCCTTATTATTATTATTACTATTATATATATATTTATATAGTATTATTAGAGTTATACTATAGTATAACCGGTATAGGAGGAAATAAAGCCGCCGAGGAGGCGGGGATAAGCGTATTTAAAGCCGGCTACTTAAGCGTATTAGGGGTAAAAAGACTCTAAGCTAGGCGAGGAGTAAGGCGAATAATAGCTAATATAGATTAAACTATCTTCGTACGCTAAATAAATACGGTTATTAGGCGGACTTAATAGCCTAGTATTTCTCTATCGTAGTAATAGGCTTCTTTAGCGATAACTCGACCTATAATCGCTATAATAATAAGGTCGTAGATAGCCTACCTAAGCCTAGCGTTTATAGCGAAAAGGTGCCTTTCCTAGAGATACCTCCTCCGCTACGTATAATAGGCTTAGTAGGACTACCCATAACTTCTATAATAGTCTATACGCCCTAAGTTATATAGATTATTAACGTATAGCGTATATATATATACTACCTTTTTAAGCGCTATATTATTCTCGTTATTAGAATCCCCTTCTATTAAGTATTTACCTATACTATAAACTAGAGTATTAATAGCTAAAAATATAATAAGGGCGGGTATACTATAAGGTAATAAGGATAATATAGGAGTATAAAATATAAAATTTTTCTTTTATATAGGGTTTTTATACCCTATACGGGGCTAGGCTAATTTATTTCCTTTTCGGATTATACTTATATACTAATTTCCTCTTTTAATATATAGGGGAGGTATAAGGAGGAGTACGAAAGGGGGTATATTATAGTTCGGGCTTTACCCGGACTAGCTATAGGATACTATAGGATAACTTATTACCGCCTATAAGGCGCGCGCGGATAGCCTCCTCCTTTTTACCTTCTATATACTAATTAATCTTATTTTAGACGCTTTATATAGTCGTACTAGGGCCCGTCCCTTAATAATAATAATAATAATAGCCTTATAGATAATAATAATAATAGCCTTATAAGTAACTCGAGGCTTAGTACTATACTTATTATTCGGGAGGTTTAGCTAAGGTAATATACGATAACTTAATTCGAGTATATAATATATACGAATATAAGACGAGATTAACGTTAAGGCGAATAACCTATTTATAAAGAGATTATAATCTTATATAAATATATAGGGAGGAAGAGTATTTCGAGGATAAAAAAGTAGGCTAAGGGGTAGGGTAAGGGGGGGGGTAAAAGGGGGGGTAATAATAGTATTATTAATAACGCTATTAATAGTATTATTAATAGTATTATTACTATCTTCTTTAATTAAAAAGATTATACTAGTTATATAGTTAGAAGAATAATTAGACTACTTAATCTCGCGATTTATTGCTTATAATTACTTTTTATTATAGATTTAAACGAATTAGCCCGAATTATAATACCTTTAATCCTATACTTTTAAGCCCGTATTTCTAGGCGTATATTTTCGTATACCTATAGCCTAAGTACGGACCTACTCCCGGGGTCCGTATACTTATATACCTAAATTAGGTAAGCGCCTATATAGGGGCGCGGGGTAGGTAGGTAGGGCGTAGGTAGAAATAGAGAAATATATAGGTAGAAATAGTAATACTCTTATAAAAAAGTAAATCCTTATATAAAGTAGTAGGGGGGGTACTTCTATAATACGTAGGTACTTTACTATAGGCACTTTACCTTACCGCCTTTTACTACTAAAAGAAGGTTAAATTCGCTACTACCGTTCTCTTTTTTAGTATTTTTCCCTACCTTCTGCCTTCTCTCTTCTTTAGTATTTTTCCCTGCCTTTTACCTTCTTTCTTCTTTAGTATTTTTCCCTACCTTCTACCTTCTCTTTTTTTTAGTATTTTTCCCTACTTTCTACTTTAAAGAAGAGGTTAAATTCGTTACTACTATTACTATTATTATTACCCTCTACCTACTAACGAAGAGATACCGTAAAATAAGACTAATATTATTACCCGGGTAGTTATCGTTCTACTTCGGGTATAAGGATACCCTTAAAACGAAATAATTACTCTTATAAGTATACCTTATCGTTCTATTTATAGTATTTATAAACGTACCCTTAAACGCGGATTTAATCCTAATTAATACCTTTTAAATATTAATAATAAGATTCTATAAGATTTATAGCGCTTAGGGCGCCTAAAGAAGTAGTATTAAATCCGTAATAATATCTTAGTAAAGGTATACTATAATCGTTATAAAAAAGAGCGAAATTATATAAACCTTATAGGAGAGTTTAAAGTTAATAGATTTAATATTTCTATTTTAATAATTTAGCGTATTCTTTACTAAGTAGGATATTATAAAACGAAGCTAATAAAAAAACCCGGCTTAATAAAGAAGATAAGAAAAAAGAGGCTTAACTAATACTTAGCCTACGCTAATTAGACTATTAAAGACTAGAAAAAGGTAATCTAGTTAAATAAAACCTTTATTATTCTTCTATACTACTATAGAGGCTATCGCGTATAAAGGAAATCTAATAAAAGATTCGTACGAAACTATATTTAAGAGTAGTAAAAAGGGTCGAGTAAATTTATATTTTAGGGTTATTTTTCTTACGATTATAAAGGCCCTTCTTACTACTAGGCTCCTAAGACCGCCGTATAGAAAAAAAAAGCTAAAAAGCGGATTACGGAGATTAATAAGGAGCTTAAGCCTATTCTTAAAGAAGAGTAGGAAATAAATAATAGGATATATCGCCTTAATCTTCGCTAACTACCTAGGAAGAAGCTATCGTAGTAATAGAATAAAAAAGTAAGAAAATAACCCTTTTTCCTGTAACGCGCTGTACATCTGATCACGGCGTACATCTGGTCACGCTGCACATCTCATCACGGCAGCGTACATTTGATCATGGCTTACCCCACTTTACCCCTCTTCCTGTATCACGTGCCTACCACCACACAAAAGGGCCACGATTAATCTGTAGCTTTTTCCTCTTTTCTTCTCTTTTCTCTTCAGCTTTGAGTCTTCGTTCATAGTGCCAAATACATCAAGTTGCTGGCCGTATCATTTCCTAGGTTTTAGCTAATTAAAAAGAAGGTTAGAAAACTCTTTTAAGGCTCTCGCGGAGGTATTAACTAGTATTATTATTAGAAGGAGATTCTTATACTAAAGCTTCTTCCCTTTATAAAGAAGCTTAAAGATCTTATAGGCGGCGATATTCTTATTTAGGAAGATAAGGCTCCCGCGTATAACTATATATACTAATAACGAGTCTACGATCTTTATAGCGTTTCCCGCCTCCTTTAGTATAGTAATTCGCCTAACCTAAATATAATCGAGCTATACTAGGCGTATATAAAAAGAGCTATAACGAAAAAGGGGGCGCCGAAGAATAGGTAGGATACTATTATAGCTTAGGAGGTATATTAGAGGGAGATCCCTTAAAATAAAATACGGGCTTAGATTAAACGGATCCTTTATTATATATAGTAGATTATTACCCTAGAGGGTAATAACGAATACCGCGAGGGAAAATAGTATATTAGTCGAATTAGGGAGGATAGGGTAGTATAGGGAGAATATAATAGTATTATAGGAATTCGGTAGTATTATAAGAATACGGACTTATAGTAAAGTGCCTACGTATTATAGAAGTACCCCCCCTACTACTTTACGTAAGGATTTGCTTTTTTATAATAGGGGTTATTTTTAGGATAGGCTATAACTTTTGCAACGGTCCTCCGTATATATGCATGTATTATGTATGGGAAGAGAACGAGGGCGGCGGTGGTGAGACAAGTCAAAAAGAGGCACGCACATTTATACATCAAGGTATGCAGCGGAAAAGGGGGAAAACGTTGGACGAGGACGGGAAACATTTGTTACCGCGGAAGCTCGAACATCGAAAAGAAAAGGGGGGGGAGGGGCGGCGGGGAGAAGGTAGTGAGTGAGGGAGTGCTGAGAAGGAAGGAAAAGAAGGTCAAAAGTCGCGACTCTCGCCAATGTCGCAGACGTCAAAGACGCCATCCTCGGGCAAAGCCCTCCTCCGCAAGGCCTCACGCAGCAACCGCGGCGGCTCGGCCACGTGCTCGAGGGTGAGGGCCCAAGTGCCCCAGTGGATGCCGAGGGCTCGACGACAGCGGGTATCGCGGAAGATGTCGACGGCGTCGTGCGGGTTGGCGTGCATGGCGGAGAAGGCGGCGCGGGGGTGGTAGGCTCCTATGGGGATGAGGCCTAGGTCGAAGGGACCGCGGAGGTCGCCGATTTGACGGAACTGGGGACAGTGGGGGAGAGACTCGTGGGCTGGGCCGTAGTCTTCTGTTGAGGAGGAGGAGGGAGATGAAGAAGATGATGATGAGGAGGAGGGAGGGCGAGGAACGGCTCGGTATCCCGTGTCGCCGCCGAACCAGACGGATCGGTCGCCGGAGCGGACGGCCCAGGAGCACCAGAGGGTCGTGTCGCGGTCCAAGGGCGTACGGCCGGATGTGTGCTGGCATGGGAGACAGGAGATACGAGCGGAGATGGGACGCCTGGTCCTCTCGTCGTTGTTGACGTCGTGATTGTCTCTATCGACGCCGTCCCCGGTGTTCTTATCGGCGGATCCGGTCCCGACCTCGACCGTCAGCTCCGCCTCCTCCCACCAGTCGAGCTCCGTCACGTTCCGGAGCCCGCTCCGACGGAACCACTTCTCGAGCCCGAGCCCTACGAAGAAATGCACGTCCGGGTGTCTCCGCTGGATGCTCGCGATAGAGGTCAGAGACAGATGGTCGTAGTGGCTGTGGCTGATGACGACGGCGTCGACGACGGGGAGGTCAGCGGGGTCGCACGGCCGAGCTGTATATCTCCGCGGTCCCATGAACGTAAAGGGCGAACAGCGGTCCTCGAAGACCGGGTCGAACAGCACCCGGAGTCCGGAGGGGAACTCGACGTAGCAGCAGGCGTGGCCCAGCCAAGTTGCCCTCAGCCGGTCCGATGCCGTTCGGTAAGGCAGCCATGCCGGCCTCACGACTCGGATGCCTGGAGCGCTCGTGTCCGGTAGCTTGAGCCTGCCGGTGAGGAGAGGCCTTTTTTATTGTCATTTCATCTCGAGATCAGCTGATGAACATATGTACAACAGCCGTAGGAGAAATCACAACTACCAAGATACCCCAGGTAGTATTCACCTTACCATACAACATTCCGGAGTATCGTCCCGAAGCCGATCGAGGCTGGATACGACGGGTAAGGGTTGCGGAAGCCGGACAGAGCTCCGCGCTTGATCATGTGATGGGGTTTGGAGGCTGCATCGTCGGGCAGAGAGCTAAGAGGAAGTTTCGACACTGTCGTGAGTGTTTGTGGCGTCGACGCCATTGTTACATGACGCTGGGGAGAGAAATTTAAGGATGACGTTGTGTAAGGGGCTTTGAAAATTGGGGGGCGGGAGACAATAAGCAAGAAGATGGTGGGAAAGGAAGGGAAAAAAAAAACACACACACACACACTCTCTCTCTCTCTCTCTCTCGATTGTGACTAGTAGACGCTTGGGCGCATCGCTGACGGCGCGTCAGACCCCTGCAGAATTCTCTCCTTTTTCTTTATTTTCTAACAACGATTTAAAAAAAAAAGCGAGAGAACAAGTAAGACTGCGGCTTCTAAATCGCCAGCCGCTCCACCTTATCCCGCAACGCCTTGATCTGGCCCGACAGCTCGCTCGAGTCGTTGGTGTTGATGCTCGCCGCGATGACGGCCCGACTGACGCCGCAGGCCCGACCCAGAGCCGTCTTGCTGGGGACGTAGACGTAGGCGGTGCCCTTGTCTTCGCAAAGGAGCGGGATGTGCAGGAGGATGGCAAGCGGCGTCGTGTCGGCGGCGAGGATGGCGATCTCGCAGGTGCCGCGGTTGAGAGATTTGGTGACTGCCATCGCAGAGTCAGATCACCGTCAGCCACGTCATGAAGAGAGAAGAGAAAAAGGACATTGCAGGGACGAGGAGACGGAGACGGGAAAATCAGGGGAGGGGGAAAGAGCGCGCACCTTCGTTGGCGCCCTTCTTCGATTGTCGGATATGCGTCGACGCCTGCAGGAGGTTGAGAATCTCCTCCGTCAGTTGGGCATCGGCGAGAGGCCATGCTGGGAGGGGATCCGTTAGCCGCGCGCATCGCAGAGGAAAGGAGAAAGGACTCATACCGGCATTAGTATCGTCTGCCATTTTATGATATGTAGTTTTCCCGCTTTCTAGGCTCGCCTGGGAGAGGTTCACGGCCCGGTAGTGGATGAGGAGGTAAGAAGCTGTCGCGACACGATGGTGGGAGGAAAAAAAGTTGTAGCCGTGGGAAGTTTTTTTTTTTTTCTATAACCCCCACTAACAAGGCTGCCTTTTAGCCTTGCTCAGGAACCGGGCTACCAAAAAAGGTCCCTAGCAGCAAGACTACTAGCCTGCCCTAGGAAGCCACGTGACGAGGCCGCGGCTTTCTAGAGCTGAACGATGGCGGCATTTACAGACTCGACTCGTCTCAAGTCAAGTTCAACGACGTCAAAGAACATTGATGAATTCGACGCCACATGTATAATAAGTCAACAAGACTCTGTCTACCTAGGTACGGATAAGCTACTGCTATCGTCATGCCATGTCCTCGCAAGTGTATCACGAATTTCGAGTCCGCCAGCTTTTCACTTCCTTGACGTTGTAATTCTCCTCTGTCAAGCAGTCATCTTGTACAGACCGCCCAGAGCCCGTCTTCTGTTCAAGGGACCTCGTCCCGAGACAGATAGGTAGTCAAGCTATCAGGAGGCGGAATCGCTTTGCGTTGCACGACCTTGGACTTGGGCTGCCGACCAGCTTGATAGCCTGACCGAGCCGTTCTCACCCACAGATATAGATACGTACATACATATGACCTCTCTGCAGCCACGATCGTGGATCAAGCAGACGATCGTCGATCAAGAATTGAAGCTGTCTTGACGAGCAATCGTGGATAGTAAGCCCGTGGAGATATCTGTCTGTCTTCGAGATGCTCCCCCGATATCAACTCTCGGACCCTCACGCGGGATTCACGACAATCTCAGCACTGCGTATGCATAAGGTCGTCCAAGTCAGCTCTCAAGATATACTCAAGAATCGAGTCCGTTTTTGCCCGTCAAGTTTACACAGACAAAGATGGATTTCGAACAAAGTCCAGTACACGAGAAGATCAGCAACATCTCCTGGCAAGAAATCTCAGTCACGGCCAAGAGCCGCAAGAATGAGCAACCAAAGACTATATTGGAGGACTTTGAAGGGATCGTGAGAGCTGGTTCGTCAATCGATTCCTATCCCTACCTCTTCCTCATTTTCTCTTTTACCCGGCCATAGGGACGCAAATTCATATACCCTCCCCTTTGCCTTTGAAACTAATTCACTCAAAAAAAAACAACAGGAGAATGTTGTGCGCTCATGGGCCCATCGGAAAGTGGCAAGACCACCCTCCTGAACGCTTTAGCCGTCACTTGAACACGACGAACATGTCGGGCAAAGTTCTCGTTGACGGGGAAAACCTGTCCCAATCGACCTTTCGCCAAATCAGCTGCTTCGTCGAGCAGGAAGAAGCCTTCATCGGCTACTTGACCGTCTTCGAAACGCTCTACTCCGCCTCCCGACTCGCCGTCTCTCCGTAAGTCGCGTGCTCATCCTGGCTGCTTCTACTTTGCGCTGACACGGCCGTCAGATGCTCCTAGTACGAGCGAACTCTTCAGATAAACGGTCTTCTCCACTCCTTGGGCCTCGTCGACCAGTCAGATACCATCATTGGAACGCCGTTCAGGAAGGGCATCTCAGAAGGCCAGAAGCGGCGTCTGGCCATCGCCCGTCAGCTCATCACTTCTCCCAACATCCTGTTCCTGGACGAGCCTACGACGGGTTTGGACTCGTTGGCTGCCTTGGAGGTGGTTCAGTATCTCGTTGCCCTGGCGAAGCGTCGTAAACTCATCGTCATATGTTCCATGCGTCAGCCCTCGCCGTCGACGTTCGACTTGTTTGACAAGCTATCGCTGGTCTCCCAGGGTAAGTTGCACTTCTTTGGCGATAGGGCCGCTGTGTTCGAGTACTATACGCGTCTCGGTCTCGAAATACCCCCCCTCGAACCAGCAGACTTCCTCCTCAGCCTGCTCGACGTCGACTTCACCCGGGATAGGAAAGTCGCTGCGAGACTACTCTACGAGCTGCGATCTGCTTGGCGAGATTCAACGCAGGCGAAACAGCTTCGTGATGCCATTCTGAGCTCTAAACGCCAAGCTGGCTACTCGGAACTGGCGTTGAAGACGAAAACAGTTCGTCCAGGCAGTCGGAAGACGACTGTACTGCAACACCGCTCCACCGAGGTCTATTGCGACCCCTTGTCGTACGCTGTGCGGACGGCCTTCTTCAGCTCCTTCGCCGTCATGATAGGCACCCTATGGCTGCGTCTCGATCAACGCCAGAACTCGCTTTCGTCACGAGCAAGCATCATCCTCTGCAGTCTGTCTATCGCGGCTCTCTCTACCAACATCTACGGGCCGTCGATCGTAAAAGACCAGTTACAATACGTTCAGGATCTTCGAAACGGCCTCGTCGAAAAAGTCGATGAAAAATCGATGAATAGGTACTGAAAGAAAGCACTGAGCATGCTATACATATCACCAACCTACATAGTACTACCTATCTTACATGTATGTGCTAGTCATAGTCTGGATGCCAGTTCTATTCATCCATAGGCACACTGATACCTACATACCTTCCTACATGCATGGCTTCTACGTAGTGCTAATTGAGGCGTTGTGCCGGAAAATGAACAGTAATATTACTCCTACTGCTATCTGTATAGTCCGCCACTATCCGTATCATGACGAGCATTTGAATATCAGACATTCGTCGCATAGATATCTGCCCGCTAAAAAATCACAGTCGTGGTGCAGCCATCGTCGTCATCAACGTCACGTCACGCCCGGCAATGCCCTCCCGATGCCCAACGCCATCGCTAGCCCCTTCCCCAGTTCACGCGTCCTCGGCCTCGTCCTTGGCCTCTTCCACACCGAGCTCTCTCTCCAGCTCGTCCGTGACGAAGCCCTCGTACTCGTACAGGTTCTTCTGGATGTGTATCTTGAACTTGATCACGTCGTTGAGCACACGGTCAATCTCCGTATGTAACTCCTCTCTCAGCGCGCTCGCCCGCAGCACAAGCTGCTCGTATCTGGAAACAAGAAAAAAAAACCTCCTCGTCAGCGCTCCGTATGATACGAGAGTCTCCTTTTTCTTCGTAGTCAGACTTACTCGATGGTGGTGTTGATCTCGCGCTGCTCCATCAACTGCACCGACTCGCCCAGCCCGGCCCGCATGCGCGACAGCTCCTTTTCCATCTTCTCAATCTGCGCGTCCGACGCCATCTTCTGCGCCGTAGTCACCTCCCTCGTCTTCTCGTACTCCTCCTCCGCGGCCCGGACGCGATGGTTCAGTGCCTCGACCTCGCTGCGCTTGTCTTCGATGGCCTCTTTGATGCCGTCGAGCAGCTCGTGGTCCTTCATCATGTCATCCATGGCCGCCACTCGACGTTCCGAGATGTCCTTGCGTAGCGCCAGGCAGCTGCTCCGAACCTGGCCCCGAATGTCGAGGTTGAGAATGTGCCCTGGCTGGTAGCCCGTGATGGCTTCCGCCAGCAGCCTGTCCGCCGACGACGCTCCGCCGCCTTGAGACTGGGACGCGGCCAGGTCGGGACCGTCGGCGACGGTGACCTGCAGCTCGAAGTCCCGATCCTGGGCGTTGGCCGCCGTCGCCGGGATGAGGGCGATCTGGTAGGCCAGCGTGTTGTACTTGTCCACCGTGCGCTCGAGCTCGTCGAGCCGGCGGCTGGCTTCCGCTTCTCTCTCGGAGACCTTTCTCTTGACGTCGTCTAGTCGCTGACCGGCTGATTCTACCCCCTTCTGGAGTCGCTCCCGCTCGGCAGTCATGCGGTCGATATCCTGCATGCTAATGCCTTGAGCGTCGACCGACTTCTGGAGGCTCCGCCGCTCATCCTCGGCCTCCTTCAGCTCCTTGACCAGCTTGTCCAGCTCCTCCTGCAGGACTTCGATGCGGGCCTCGTACTTGTCGGACCGCTGCACTGCTAGGCTGTTGTATTCTTCAAACTTGACCTTGTCCTCCTCCATGATCTTGAAGTGATTGTCCAGGACGGCGGGATCGGGTGTCGACTTTTCCAATTCCTCCATTTCTTTCAGCAGCCGCGCATTCTCGGCTTCCAGCATCTCCAGTTCGGCAGTGTATCGTGATCGAGAGCGTTCAAAGGCGGCAGCCATGGCCGCGACGTGCGGCGCCAGCACCTTCTCAGCCTCGTCGTCGCTTGTTTCGTCGTCCATGGAGAGCCAGTCTCTATAGGCGCTACTGAGGAAGTCGAAGATGATGCGGTCGCCGCTGACGTCGATGCCCGCCTCGAGACAAGCGTCGTTGTACTTTTCGGCGGCGTAGCCTTCGAGCATCTGTGCGAGCTGCATCATCCAGTGCAAGAGGCCGAGAAAGGTGCTCCAGTTCTGCCCGCCGACGGCGGCGAGCTGGCTCTTGGTGATGCTCCTTTCGAACGGATAGCGAAGCTGCTTGAGGATCGGCGGCACCTCCTGGTCGATGTTCTTGAAGAACCTGTGGCTCGGGTCGATGCGATGGTAAAACCACTGAAACATGAAGTTGAAGTCCTTTTGCGTCGGCGACTTCATCACGTTGGGCGACAGCACGTGGTTCATCTCGGCCTCGAAGTCATTCCGAGCCATGTACTCGAGAAGCTCCTGTCCAATGCGGGCCTGATACGATCGATCTTTTAGCGGGCGCGGGTCGCGCGGCACGCCCGCGGGTTGCAGCGTTGTCTGGAAGAAGCTCTGATGGTGTGTGGCGCCGCCGCCGATGGACTGACGCGGGCGATAGACGCTGCTGCGCCGGTCGCCGCCATCGGTCGAGGTTCTGGCGGTGGCGGGTGTGTGGGGAATGGCAGAATAAGATCCCTTGGACTGTTGGAAGGAGGACCGCTTGACCGACGACAGGCCGAGATCCGCAAGGTTGGTTCCCGAAGACGAACGCTGGAAGAGGGGCTGACTAGGTCTCGACATGGCGAGGGAGTGCCTGGAAGCCGAGACGGATCGGACGTGGCCGCCTGTGTAGTTGGGATTGTTGGAGCTCGAGCGCTTCATGGTCGAGCCGGGCGGCGGGATCCCCGTGTTCATGCTCGCGCCTCCGAGTGTCTATGAGGGATCAGCGTCGTCGCGAGAAGTACTCAGCGAGCGTCTCTTACCTCGCGCGGTCTCCGGACGCTCCATATGCCGGTTTCTTGCGACATTATGGGTCGTGTATTCGAGAGGCGCAAAGGTGAGTGCGGAAGCGCCGTTGCGCGCGTCGCAGCCTCGCGATGGCGGGAAGATCTCTAATAAAGAAGTCGTTGCTCGGCAAAAAGTAAACAAACCAGGGGAGGGGGGGAATAACCGTTATGATTGGATGAAATAAAGGTGGGGTCAGACTCCCGCAGCCGACGTCACGTGCAAGGAAAAGGAATCCGATAGCAGAGGTAGACCGTAGACGACAGGCAAAGGAATAGGATGGAGAGAGCTCCTTATTAGAGGTTGATCTCCTTCTGGCTGGCCGGGGCTTCTTTCGTGAACTAAGTATGACATGCTGCCTGACCACTTCAAAACAAACGACCCATTGGATACGTTCGAACAACACGGGGCAGCTGTTAACGGCGAGGAGAACAGTTTGAACCCCGGACTTCCATCAAGGCACGTGATCGCTTCCATACTGCCTCCGGACCTCGTACTGGGGTAGTGGTGGAGAAGGAGCCGAGACAAGCCTCGGTTCATCTCAACGAAGCTCAACGACCAAACCTCGTCTTATACTCCATTACCTGCCATACAGCGCATCATGGCCATCCGCGAAGAGCTGGTGGCCTCCGCCGTAGGTTGAATCACTTCTCAGACACGTTACCAATGATGCTGATCCCCTCGATTCCACGGCAGGCGCAATGTCGGTCAATTCCTCCAGACGCCAGGGGAACCCAGCTGACGCCCTTTGCATTTGCAGTTCTGCAGGACCCTAGTGTCGCCTCGTCCTCCATTGAAAACAAGGTTTCCTTTCTGAGGGCAAAGAATCTTACTCAAGAGGAAATCGACAAGGCTCTGGCGCGGACTGTTCCGTCGTCGCCTGCGCCGCCGTACTCCACCCAACCATACAATCAGCCATACCCCCCCTATGCGTGGCAACAGCCTCCTCCACAACCTCAGGTCCCGGCCCGAGACTGGCGGGACTGGTTCATCATGGCGACTGTTATCAGTGGTGTAGGATACGGCCTCTACACGCTCGGAAAGGTGCCGCGACCCGGACCAAGCATACCCGCGCGTGACTGACGGAGCCATGAACAGCGCTACGTCTATCCTCTTGTTGCGCCTCCCACGCCCGAGAGGCTCGAACAAGATAAGAAGGAAATCGAGGAGCAATTTGACAGAGCCTTCGCCTTGGTGGAGCAGCTGGCTCGGGACACGGAAGCGCTCAAGAAGGCCGAGCAGCAGCGGACGGAGAGGCTCGATACGGCCATGTCGGATCTGGAGAGGACCATGGCAGACCTCAAGACGATGAACCGACGGCGCGAAGACGATGCGCAGCGCATGCGCGACGAGGTGCAGGCCCTCAAGGATGCCATCCCCAAGGCCATGAGCAGCCAGAAAGACCTCACCGACACCCGACTTTCGGAGATTAATGGCGAGCTAGGTAGCCTCAAGGCGCTGATAACGCAGAGAATCTCGTCGACGCCGGCGGCGGACAAGTCAGGCGAGGGTAGCGCAGGCGCGGAAGCCGGCAAGAGCACGGAGCGAAGTGGTAGCAGCGGCGGGAGGAGAGCCGGCTTGAACAGCGCGACCAAGGCGTCGATCCCAGCGTGGCAGTTGGCGGCAGCGGCAGCAGCGAGCAGCAATGGAGATGACAACACCAGTGCCGAGGGGGAGGGCGGCGAACAGCAGAAGCGAGAAGGAGAATGAGGTAGCATGTCTCCGCCACTGACATACTGTCTATCTACCTCCAGGTAGTCGAACAGCGATCTGAATTTCCTACACAAAAAAGTCATCGCCCGCCTTACAGGTTGTCTATTGGGATCGAGGTTTTCAAGGGGATGCTTCCCGTGGAAGATTAAAAACCGAGACACGAGATCGTGAACCGACGATGGCTTGATCCACTGCGTTGTAGCCCGACGCAGGCGTCCTGCGAGGGTTACTGATCAGGCTCACCGGTAAGCTGCAAATGCCATGGATCCCAGTAAGGTGTACCACATACATTGTATGTATGCAGCATGTTTACTATCTGCTCCCCTTTATATACATATTCGATCGATGTACGGACACATAGGACCATACTCCGTATGCCAGCCAGTATAAGACGTGGACCGCAGCCCCGTTCGCCAGGTCTCTGTCACTTCAACGAGTTCACGATCACGAGCGCCGCCCATCATGATGTTGTTTGCCCAACTCGGCATTGCCTCTGGCAAGAAGAGAAGCTACAGCAAGAGCGGCAAACGGCCGCCATCGGCGCTGCAACGATACGGCCGCCTGGCCGGCCTGGCACTGGCCCAGGTGCCGCCCGTTGTACGCGCGGCAGTTGCGCACATCCTGGGTCGGTCTGAGACGGCGCAGCATTTGGATCTCGTCTCCAGCATTGACCTAGTTATACTACGCAATGTTTTCCTTCCACTTCCGCAACGCTGTTTCTCCATCTCGGAAATCCAGCGCGTCACGGTTACCGACGTCGGCGTCCGCGGTAAGTTGTGGGTTGCGACGCACGCCGCTGTCGAGCCGGCCGAGTCGGCGACGCGTGATGCTCTCGTGGCTGTGATAAAGTCTCTCGGCGGCGGCGGCGGCGGCGGCGGCGACTCGGGTGGAAAAACAACGCTGGTGCCGGAATACGCGCCCGGGATCGAGGCCGAGTGGACGGGTTTCCGTGCCGATGCCCGACCGAACGAGCCGCCGCCGCCGGGCCTGCCGGAGCGGGTCAAGTTCGACGCCCTGATGCGCGAGTGCCGCGGACCGGCGACGGTGCTCTACCTTCACGGAGGCGCCTCCTACCTGGCCGATCCGGCTTCTTACCGGCCTATCACGCAGCGGCTGGCCGAGCTCACCGGCGGCCGGTGTTACTCGGTGCGCTACCGGCTCGCGCCGCAGCATCCGTTCCCGGCTGCTCTGCTCGACGCCTTGGTGTCGTACCTGACGCTGCTGTATCCGCCGCCGGGTGCCTTTCATCAGCCTGTTCGCCCGGAACATGTCGTGTTTTCGGGAGATAGGTCTGTTTTTTTTTCTCGTTTCCCCATCAGTCCCCTAATATTTAACCCTCCCCCTTTTTCCTTTCGATATCCTCCTACTTCTTCTTCTTCTTCTTCTTCTTCTTCTTCTTCTTCTCCTTCTCCCTCCTTCTCTAAATCCTTAGACCCCCCTGATCTGACAAAGTTGAACGTCCAAAAAAACCTCTTACGGATAGCTTCGGCGCAAACCTCTGTCTCAGCTTGGTGCAAGCCATCCTCGAATTAGGTCGTCTAGGAAAGTCCAAGATCCAGTGGCACGGCAAGATTCGCGACCTGCCCCTCCCCGCCGGCCTGGCACTCCTGTCGCCGTGGATAGACATATGCTTTAGCTCGGCCCCCTTCCGAAGCCCCGTCCCGTCGGCCTTCGACTTTGTACCGCGATGGGCCGAATTCTGCAATCATACCTTTGAACCCTGCGCCGCCTGGCCTGCCTCCCCGCCGCGCAAGTACATTTACGCCGACGACGAGCTCGCAGCCCATCCGCTGGTGTCGCCCATCACGGCAGCCAGCTGGCAAGGCTGCCCGCCGGTGTACATCTGCGCCGGATGGGAGATGCTAGCTGACGATGCCCGGTTTCTCGCCCGCCACCTCGCTGCCCAGCATGTCCCCGTCGTCTTCGAACAGTACCAGGCCATGCCTCACATCTTCCCTGTAGTGTTCCCCGCCGTGCCTTCCACCCGTCGTTGCTTCGAAGCCTTGGCCGCTTTCATACACACCGTCGTCGATGATCCCGCTGCTGTCGAGTCGAGCGCCACCTTCATCCGGGTCAAGACGGTGCAGGAAGAAGGCATGCAGCTGGACGACTTGAGTCAGGACTCGTACGCTGAAGTGTGCCGCCGGGTGCACCACGCTGCCGCCACCGACCCTAGTCCCTATGTGACGAGGAGGCAGTGAATGCCCGACCCGCATGTGCTTTTTAAAGGGGCGGAACGCTGAGGTATAGCCAAGTCAAGTTTTCAGGCGTCCGATATGAGGGACAAACCATGTCATCGCAGGCTGTCGGCCTCATTGGACGGGAAGATCAGCTTATTCCCTTGTGGGTTAGGTAGTTGGGTAGAAAGCTAGTAGGCAGGCAAGTAATCTTCAGTCTTCATAGACAGTATTATTCTTTCTTTCGACCCTCTATCTATTTGGGCCCCTCTCCTCCCCCTTTATAATCTCCATACATTCTTCCTTCTCACCTCTCTCTGATCCATTGACCACGAAGAAGGATGACCGGTATGAAAGGGGGAAAAAAAACCAAACAGGAGACAAAATAGAAACCCTCAAGAGCTACTCCTCCGCTACAAACCCAGAACCCCTCCGAAAGCACACGATGATCGATTTAGAAAACTCAACCCTTGACCGAGTACTCGCGTTTAAACATGTCATCTACCTTCTCCAGGTAGTAAGTGCCCGGGACGATAGTGGACACGTCGCCTTCCGGGGTGTAATCTTTGCGCAAATGAGCCCTTTTACGAAGCTCACACATCTGCGGCCGCTGGTTAGCACGTCACTGAATCGAAGTGTAAAACTGAAGGCAGGGGAAGACTCCATCACCTACCTGATCATATGCCTCTGGCGGGACGCAACGTCGAGCTTCGAGGCGCGCAGCCACGTCAAGGACCTCAACCATCTTGTCAACGCTGCCGTTAACGCGGAAGGACATGAAGCTCGAGGCAAGACCGGAGCCGTAGCTGAAGAC
The DNA here is from genome assembly GCA_003339455.1 of Ophiocordyceps camponoti-leonardi (nom. inval.). NCBI lineage: Eukaryota > Fungi > Ascomycota > Sordariomycetes > Hypocreales > Ophiocordycipitaceae > Ophiocordyceps > Ophiocordyceps camponoti-leonardi. The sequence goes on along the minus strand of PDHP01000016.1, from coordinate 141,213 downwards.
GCCGATGCGTTTGCCTTGGAGGGAGGCGCTGTCTGCGAAGCTCAGCAGACTAGCCAGGCCGCCCCAGACACTGGCGCAGTACATGTTGCCGCACATGGTGGCTACCTGGATGGCCGGGTTGACGCGTTCCTGGAATCTTTTCTTGGTCAGGGCCATAAAAGTCTTCTCGACGACCTTGTCTGTCAGGGACTTTTCGTAGTCCATGTCGCGCAGCTCGGGAGGCACCTCTGCAAAAAGGGGAGCGTCGGGATCGGCAAGGTAGTCGTGGTAGAGGAGACGTGCGTACGACTTTTGAACGAGTTTGCAGGTAGGGGCGTGGAAGGCGACGAAGTCGAAGCGGTCGAGAGCGGTCACTTCGTTGCCATTGGTGGCGCTGCCGTTGAGAAGCCTGGCCTCGCGGCGGCAGTAGTCGCGATAAGCTGCGTCGAGGGCCTTGGTGTAGCAGGTGAGAGAATAGTGGCCATCAACGTAAGGGTACTCGCTCGTCAGGTCGGGCTTGTAAAAGTCGTAGGCGTGCTGCATGTAGGTGCCGCGCAGGCCGGGCTCAGCGACCAGGGGGGCATCGGGACCGATGAGCATGGCGACGGCGCCGGCGCCACCGGTGGGACGAGCGTTGCCCTTGGCGTAGAGGGCGATGTCGCCTGCGACGACGATAGCTTCACGGCCGTCCCAAGCCGAAGACTCGATCCAGTTCAGGCTATTGAAGAGGGCGTTGGTGCCGCCGTAACAGGCGTTGACCGTGTCGACGCCCTCGAGGTTGGTATTGTCGCCAAACAGCTGCATAAGTACCGACTTAACCGACTTGGACTTGTCAAGCATGGTCTCGGTGCCGACTTCGAGACGGCCGACGGAGTTGGGGTCGATGTTATACTTGGAGAGCAGCTTAGAGGTGACAGTCAGGGCGACGGAGTAGATGTCTGCCACGCGTATCAGCCGCGAAAACGGGACGACTAAGGGGCAAACGAACCCTCGCGATCGTCGCAGAAGCTCATCTTGGTCTGGCCCAAGCCAATGGTGTATTTGCCGGCAGCGACGCCATCGAACTTTTCGAGTTCGCTCTGCTCGACATACTGTAACAAGTCCATTAGCGAGGACCCCGTCACGTTCGTTCCCCACGATAGGCGGCGTACCTGGCTGGGAAAGTAGATCTCAATGGCCTTGATGCCAATGTTTTGTGGTCTGGAAGCCATGGCGAGAAGGGTCGTGACGATGGGCCGGGGATTGGGAGAAGATGAGAGGGAGGAGGGGGGGGAAAGAGAGGAAGAAGAAAGAAGGAGAGAGGTAGGTAGAGGAAAAAAACAAGAGTCAAGCTTCTGTTCTGCTGCCCCCCCCCCCCCCCCTCTCCTCCCCTCTTCCCCCCCTGGGCCAGGGTCCTGATCAGTGAAGATTCAAGTGGGTGTGCAAGTATGAGAGAATATGGGGCAGCGCGCACGGGCAGCTGATTACATAAGTCTCTTTTTCGGCATCTGCTCTACACACGGTCTCTGCAGTCGCTGCTACGGCTACCTCACACTATGATCTACGAGGAATGTTTTTACGGTATCGGGATGCGAGGTTAGCTATTGATCTCGTAAGGTATCACATCGATGATTTTATCTCAAAGGTATGTAAGGATGAGCAGTAGTATCTTCTGACGATGGAAAAGTCCCCTGAATCGTAGCGTGATGTACGAATAGGAGCATGCACATAGCTGGTATCAGTCACCCAAGGGGCCAAGGGCCAAGGCTCAAGAGCGCCTATCAGCTCCATCATCAAAGCAGTCAGGCACTCATCAAACATCATTCATCAGAATCCCTGTACCGATAGGCTGCAGGTCGATAAAGGAAGGGAGGGTAAAATTACGGATGCATTTATGAAAAGGTTCTCGAACGAATACGAGCACTGCAAAACGAACGGCTCTCTCCCAAGCCCGCTCAAACTCTTGAGTTATGGGTGCCGCGTCGTTGTTACACCCATTCAGGGGGCAGGTTGCAGAGCATGGTCTACGGCAGTCGATATCTAGAACTACTGAACTAGTCCCTAGCAGGCACATACTGCAATGCAACTGATCACGACCACCCCCTTTCTTACTACATACATGTAACCATGTGAAAGTACGGATACGGATATCGAGAAAGAGAGGGAAGAAAACAGAGTAATGCTATCTGTATAGATGTATTGACTACCTAATATGTAAATATCAATGTCTTGCAGAATTCTTTGCCTCCTCGCCTATCCGTATCCGTAGTTGTCGAGCCCTTCATATCAGTGCTACAAGCCCCAGACCTTCGCCGAGCACGCGCCTCTCGCATACATATGCGTCTGTAGATGCATGCATGTATGAGCATCTGTCCAGTCATGCACGTACATGTGTCGCTTCCGAGTGCTAAACGTACCTAACGGAGCCACCCGTTTTGACAGTTATATCCGTCCGGCGTGCTGTGACATCGCCGGCCTACCTACATGCATATGAACGGCGATCGTTCCTGTGCCTACCTCTATCAAGATTGCCTGGCTACGAAGTGTATGTACGGATACATATATCGTACGATGCATCGAGACAAGCTGTGCATACATACACATATGTACGTGGTATCCGTATTGACTACACACATGCATACATTCCGCATACTACAGGGAGTTGAGTAGTCGGAGCGTCTATTATAGTCGTGGTATATTCGGAGGCGTCATTTACAGCGTGCAACGTTCATCGGCTTCAACTCACCTAAGCCGCCCTTCTCCCCTGTTGAACCAGGCAATCAAAACCCGCCATATAAAAGATCTAAGTGATAGAAACAGAGACATGGTTGAAAGTTGAAACAACCCACGTGCTTTCTCTCTACGCCGATGCCACTTCTCACGCCTATCGTCTGCAACAACGGGCGGCTCCCATTAAGGGGTATCGTAACCCGAGTCCGATGCGTTCTTTGCCTTTGCTCTCCCGACGGTCGGTTCCAGATCCGTCTTGGGAGCATCAATGGCTGCCACCGCACCAACTCGGCCACTCGATACGTCTCGTGATCCGTCTTTCTCCCCATCCGCGGCCTGTGATGCAGAGTCGGGACACTCCGAGCACGACTTTCCGGCCTCGGACTGCGCCATCTCCTTCTGCTTGACAGCCTCCCTTTCGGCATGCTCTCTCCGATCTTTACGCATCCGGGCGACCCATTCTTCGGTCGCGGCGATGGCCGCCTCTGGACTGTACTTGTGCCGCAGGAGGAGACCTTGAATCTCGGCTGGACTGAACTCCATCTCGGGCATGCTGCTGGCAAATCGCTCTGCTAGAAGTTGGATGCGTTCACGCTTGGGTTTTGTCCGCTCGCCGCTTGACTTCGTCTCGGCTTCATCGTCACTGGCACCGTGTCGACGACGACTCGCAGCCGCCTCGTCATCATATGGGGTGTGTATGGCGCTGAAGATGGATGAGATCATGTCCTTATCAGCGAGGCCAAAGGGGATGGTCATGTCGACGCGGCCGGGCCGGATGAGGGCCTTGTCGAGCTTATCCACATGGTTGGTAGTCATGATCAGAATGCGGCCTTCCTGCGAGGCGACGCCGTCAAGGATGTTGAGCAGACCGGATAGCGAGAGGCGTCCACCTGCCGGGGGGTTTGGCTGAGGTGCCCGAACGCCGGTTGAAATAGGAACCGGAGACACGGGGCTCGGCGCCGAGGACGACAAAGATGATACGGCGTCATCGCGGGTATGAGCGAGACCGGCGCTATCGATGTCTTCGAGCAGGACGATGCAGCGGGTGGGCAAGTCGTTGAACAGTGTCGTGACATTCTCTTCGGTCGCCGAAGCCGAGCTCAGACTGACCATGTAAATCTTGATGCCAAAATAACCCGCCAGCGCCAGGCTCAATGAGCTCTTGCCCGTGCCGGGCGGCCCGTGGAGCAGGTAGCCGCGGCGATAGGGGATGCCACGGTTGGTATACCAGCGTCTGGTGACCGGGTCGAGGTAATCGGCCGCGTCATCGATGAGCTGCTGCTTTACACGCTCGTTGAGGATGACGGTCTCCATGGGCCTGTTGAGACGGGCCATGCAACGCTGCCAGCACGTGCTGGCGAGATTGCCGCGGTAGATGAGCGTCTTGCGCTTATCCCTGCGCACATGCATGGCCCGGGCCTCGAGGAGCAGCTCCTTGAGGACGCGCGGGTTGCGGCCGAAGCACGAAAGCGAGAGCTCCTCGCGCTCACTGGCCGTCTCGAAGCTCATGTGTTCACGGTTCTGATGACGCTCGAAGACGAGCGGCTGGCCGTGATACCAGAACCAGTGAGAGCCAAAGGCCGGCGTATAGCGGAGAGCTTTGCCACCTCCGTCATCCTCTTCCTCGTCCGCCTCGTCCTCGGAGTCGGCATAGCGATACATGTAACTGTTCCGCGAGCTGATGTTCGTGTTGGCCAGGATGTGACGGGAGGCTTTGGCGAACTTTTGCTTAGACAGCCACAGCATGACGTAGTTGTAGATCTCGTCGTCGGTGCGGATTCGTACCGACGACATGAAGAAGTCGTCGACGAGCGCCCATAGCGAGTCACGCACGTGGCCCCAGGCGACGACGACGGCCAGCACCACGACGATGACGGGCAGATAGCGGCCGACGTCGGCCCCGAGATAGGTGTTGGCCGCCGCGCTGAAGACGGAGAAGCCGGGAAGCAGGTAGTTGATGATGGCGAACTGCGGCGACGGCGCGCCAGGGATGACCGCCTCTGAATCCATGGAGAGCAGAAGGATGAGAGAGGATAAAGAGGAATAGGATGACCTCCGACTATGAGATCCAAGACCTGCATTTTAATAGTAATTATCAAGGCCTAAGAAACCAGCAGCAGCTGACGTCGGGGATGGCCGGCCACACGTCATCGGCGCTCTAGCCTCATATGCAAGCTTGTTGACTCACTGGCAGCCTCGACATCAACGGACCGGCACCGCCTCTTTACTACTGGTGAGCGTAGGCAGGGCAGCAGCAGCACTGCCCGCCTGTTTAACAACACACACACCGAGTATCTACTAGGCACCAGCCTGCCTCCCTGCCTTGATAACTCACGAGGGTGTGAGTCAACAACCCGGTCGAAGATTAGGGGATCACTTTTAAGTCGGTTCAGTCATACTTCTAACTCATACTCATACGTGAACCGGCTTCTGACATGTGTGTATTGAACTCGCCCTATAGCTAGGACTCAGGAGAAGCCCAACTTCTACTCCTCAGCGGGTTCTTTGTCCATAACCCACCACGACTGTCGGCGGCGCTTGGACCCAACGCCCTTGTCCCCGTGGTGTTTCTTCCTTTTGATAACGTTGGCGTGGCGGAATGCGCCCGTGGCGCAGGCCATGATGTCGAGTGCTAGCGAGTCTACGGTTGGGATCCACCAGTAGTAGATGGTCCATTCGCCGTCGTGAGAGAGTCGTAGTTTCTGCCTTCCCATTGCTTGGTTCGATGATATGGTGTATTTTTATGTATGGTATCGTCAATCGAGAGGAATAGGGGGGTGAAAGGGATGTCGATGATGAGGAACAGCTTCAGACGTTGATCTACCAACCGACCTCCCTAGATACCTACCTTGGCATCTATTTAACTGCAGGAAGCAGCAATCTCTTATGATCCAACCCATGACTGCTTGCAAGTTGTCCCACAGAAGCATCAAGGCAGCCGGTCGAAACAGCATATCTGTATATAGGTATGTAGACATGAAACTGCAAGCTGTGCCACCAAAGGCAGAGAAAGGACAGAGCCGCTCAGGTGCGTCATACCCATTCATACTCATATCGTACATACAGATAGACGGGTGCACTCATCCGTCGAGCGTCCAGAGCGATGAATGACTTGTTTATACGGATACCTTGTGTCCCGTTGTCTATCGACCTACCTGAGGCCGCTGAGGAAGCATGATACGTCACGAGAGACGATGATTGGGTAACTGTTTGTGCGTTGCGGGTGTTTGCATCTGGTCATGAGAGTTGAAGTGGTTGTTGACAGCGGAACGAGAATGTGTACGGAGTATCCGTAGGTAGGTAGATTTCTGACTCTGAGACGTGGGGGCAGTATACATGAGCAGCCGTTCGCCCGTTGCTCAACGGGCATCTCTGGCTAATAACAAGGCAAACGAATGATACACCGCATCAGTATTCGTTTTATCGCGGCAAAAAACGAACCTCTGAGCGAAACATGGTTTTTCCACGGTTCCCAGCCTGTTTCGTTTATCATTCTTTTTCCTTTCATTTTTTTCCTGCACAGCCCCCTATCCGTCGGAGCCCTCTCTACGGATACGGATACGGAGTATCGCGGATGAACTCGGTCGGTCAAGCCCATCAACAGATACAGTGTCTCATCCGGAGTCATTCCCAGGCTCTCCCATCACCGTCTCATTGTGGCTATTTTTATGTCGAAACCCCGCTTCTTCTTCGTAAGCTGTTGATAGGGGAGACGCACCCACTGTAATCAGCCTGTAAGGAGAGAGGTAGAGCCTGAACTCCCTGTCGAGAGAGGGAGAAAAAATCCAAGGCATCTCTAGAATCCCTGCACGAGAGAAAAAAAAAAGAGAGAAAAAGATACGGATATGTATGTCTGCACTCATAATCGCACTGTACTCAAGAAACAACATCCAGGCCCTGTCACTGCCCGCGGCACTAGCCGCACAGTGCAAATAGCTGCTTACTTACACGCCCAGTAACAGCTTCCAGATACTCACGTCGATCCACCCTAACCTCCACTCCACTGATGAGCTGCTCATGGTCGACCGGCGGCCCCCCCATGTTGTTTTTCATTTCCTCTTCCATCTCGACATCGCTTGCTCCATCTCTCATCAGTCTCTCTATTCCATACTCGAGAGCTTCATCTCCTTAGCTTCGGGAATAGACAAGTCAAACCCGACGCCAAGAAATCACTCCTCGCCTCACTCGTCCTACCGTCCTCCGCACCTCGCCGAAACACAGCGTCACCCCAGAGCGACTCGGCTCGACCAAGTACTCATGCCGCGCGCCTAGACAGCCAGCTTCGAGCCTCCATGGACACGGCTGATGGCGGTCCAGAGCGGCGTCCGTCCACTTGGAGGCGGTCGATAGCTTCGGAGTCTGACGGTCACCATCCGAGTGAAGACGCCGTTGCGGATGGCTTTCGCCCGCATCAAGCCACCTCCTCCCAGCCAAACTCCAACTCACCCAGGGCGTCTACCGAAACTCTTCAACGGCCGTCGAGTATATCGAAACCCCCCCAGGCTCACGATTCCTTGACGCTCCGCAATGATGGCACGAGTTGTCGTCATCCCGAAATGCCGGCTCCTTTCAACGCCGGCGCCTTCATCCTTCCCAACGGCTCTTATCAGGGTCTCACCGGCCCCTCTCACCCCTACTCCATGTATCCGCAAGAAGCCTTAGACGACGCCGCCTCGTCCACGGCCCCCAACGTCGCACTTACAGCTCCCGCCCATCCTTATTCCTTGTACACTCAGACCATCGGCGACGGCGATGCTGCCGTGGGGCAGATTACCATGGGCTCTGGAAATGCCTATCAACGGCAGACTAGTGCCGGAGGCGACGGGACCGGCGACCTGCTCGGGGCTCTGGCGCCCGTCGAGGAACTCCCGCCGTACACTCGCTATCCCGAGGGTCCATCGGCACGCTCGACTCAAGAAACCACCTCAGATGCGATGCGTGCGGCGCCGCCCATTTTGGTTTCCGGTGCTGGGGGGCTCGGTAGGGCGACCCGTGACCCCGAATTCTCATCCGCCGAGGATGATCTGCCGGCCGTGTCCGCCTCCCATCCTGTCACCCCCGGTGAGACGGCGAGCCAGCACGAGATCAATACGGCCGCTCGCGACTTCTCGGAGAAGACGGCACCTCTTACCACCTGGCAACGCCGGGCGAAAAAAAAGTTATGGGGCATCGTGCCCTGTTGGGCCATCGCCTTACTCGTCGTAGGCATCATCATCGTTGGTGTTGTTCTGGGTACCGTTATTGGCACAGTCCTATCCAAAAAGGCCAAGGCAGATGGCCATGGAGATAGGTCAGTCAACGGCTTTTGTATTTCACTTCATCACCAGCTAACCTTCAACCCCTCCACAGCCAAGCCGAAGGCGTGTCACGCTCGCCGTCTTCCGACATTGAGCCCCTGCGTGCTGTCCCTGCCAGCTTGCCCCCTCTGGCCACGGGCGCCTTCTGTCTGCCGCCGCTCGATATCAGCCAGGCTCCCAAGTCTTGCTTCAACGATCCGAGGCAGGCCCAAGCCTGGAGTTGCGAGATGCCATTTCGATTTTACTCCATGGCCATCAGTCGCGATGCTGCTGCGCCCCCGACGAAAGGGTACACCCTGTCGCTTACGCCGAGAAACGTCTCCGACTCAAAGTTCCTCTGGGGTACTCAGCCACCCGACATATCGAGCCCGCAGCGTCTTACGCTGGTCGACGACACGTTTGAGCGAAACCGCGGTCCAGCCTGGTGGATGCTCACCAAATTTGACAAGACGGTTGTCATTGACGAGGATAAAATTTCTCGACGTCTCTCGAAGCGGGACGGGCCACCAGCCTTTCGCTCTCAAACGATCGCAAAGCGGAGGGGCGCGGTGGTGGGCGACAGACCTTGGATCTGTACATGGCCCGATACGACGTTGGAAATCTTCATCTACCCTTCCCAGAACACAAGCTACGCTTCATCGCCATCTGGCGCGGACGCCGCCATCTCTGACTTTATGCGCGACCCGATGTCGTCTTATCCCATGGTCGTCAAACTACTCGAGCGACGATGGTGCAATAATCCGCAACAGCCCGTGGTCCGCTGCCGGCAGGTCGAGATCATCGCAGAGGGGGCCGAAAAGGGCCTCGAGGACGAGAATGGCAATCCTATCGAGGTGATCATCGACGAGTCCTGGAGGAGTGCCGAGGAGCGGAATGCACAGCGTGAACGGGAACGACATCCGGGGGCAAACCAGGCGGCTTCTAACGACATCTTTGCTCGAGAGGCACTCGAGCTTACCGACTGCGGCTGTCTCTGGTTATCAACCTAGGGGGGTGATTTCAAGGGAACCGAGTTCTTGTCTTGGGAAAAACCGCGTGGGCGGTCAGGATGCTTTGCTTGGCACACGTGGTGTTTTTCGAAATCGTCGGCATCATCCGAACGAGGATGTCAAGTGGCTTGCTGCCGCTCGCGATATGCACGACCATGCGTCGACAGAATAGCGAAGGTCCCACCTGGAGCTCGGCGACCCCTTCACATTGCTTTTCACTGGGCGTGGTGCCTTCTTGGTTGGGACTTACCTTTTCCAACTATCTATCTATCTACCGATCCATTCAACGATTGAGAGGTAGGTATATGGGCGTCATACTAGGGGCATGCTACATCGAAGTTCAGTCACTCGCATGAGCCTCTTGGTTTCGACGCCATAGCAGAACAACCTCAACCTCTACTCACCAGCTTTTCTTTCCGTTTTTCCTTCTCTTTCAATGTCGCTACTCACGGGCAGGTTTTTCTTGTGGGGAAATGTCTTCTCAATTGGCTATAGAGCATACATAGAAGCTCGGGGCAGGGGCTCTCGGGCTTTATAGTTAAGGCTGAGATGGGTGACGTTTTTCACGAGGCCGATCGCGGCATTGCCTGGTGCTGGTCTGCCGCCTGTGGGCATCATGCATTAAGTTTTGCATCAAAGGCCGATCCTGGTTGATTGGTAGATTGCAGCCAATTACAAAGCTTGACTTGATGACCCGGGTCAGTGCAATTTATGTGGAGGAAAGATGCTTGTGGTGTTTGTCGTTGATAACACGGCCAAGCCCTCTCACGATGAGCGACAGTTATGGACGAATCCGCGGAACGTGGTGCTGCCATGCCGTCGCGGATGAAGCCGCCCGCAGTCGACAAGCTAGGTCTTCGATATGTATCGTGTGTATGTACGTATGTACATGAGTATGGTCTTTGACGGCTTTCCTCTGTCAACCCCAGGTCCGGCGTCAGGTCAGGACTTCGCCGGGTCCTTGTCGAAGGCGTCATCTTCGCCACCAGTTTGCCGAATCTCATTTTCCACAATGTCCTTGCGGCCGTCCCTGAAGTCGCGCATGAGCGAGAGGAAGACCGAGTTTTGCCACTTGTCTCCGCTTTCGTGCTGTACGGTTTCGAGCAGTCGCTCTGCTGCCTCCGAGACGGCCGATTTTTCTCTAGCGGCAGCGTCTTCGCTCGGCAAGGGCTCGGGATTTGGATCATGGTGCGGCTCTATCGCTTCCCTTGAGGGTTCGCGAAGGGAGAGGTTGCCAATTTCGGGTGTCTCGAGATCGGTGAGACGAGCTTCTGACTCTGTGATGGTGGTGGAAATCTCGGGTTGGGCGGACTCGCTTTGTTCCAGCTCGCGGGCGAATTGATCCATGGCGGCGTCTACCTGGCGCATGACACCCTCACCGTGACTCGCCACCCACCTGGCCATCTCTCGATCGAAGTCCGGCTCGGGAGCTGCATTCCTCTGATTGAAGGCGGGGGTGAAAGATAGGCCGGGCTGGCGCAGGAATGTCGGCTGGAAAGGGAGGGCGGTAGAGGGAGGCTGCGTTGCGTGCGTGGCTGGAGCGGTCGGTCGCTGATGATGATGATAATGCTGCTGCTGTTGGGCGGAGAAGCGTCTGAAGTCGGTGGACCAGTCGCTCAAGTCCGGACCGGCGGCGGGCGTGAAGTGAGCAAGGTTGGGCTGCAACGGACCGGCGTGGGCTGTTGATCGGCCGGCGACATCGGGCGAGGCAGCGGGAAGGACGACAGGACCTGGGCGGCTATCGAGAAAAGAGCCGAAGCCATCGTGACTAGGCGCGGATGGGTTCGGAAGGGATCGGAAGGACTGTAGGAATATTTAGTCTGAGTTGTCATCGTCAAAGAAAAAGGAGGCTGAGAAAGAGGCGCTGCGCTGCTCACGGCATGACTGCTGCCGCGGTCGACGATGCGGTCTTGATGATGGCTGACGTCACGCGATTGGTGGTCGACGAGCCGTTTGAAGGGCGTGGCGCCGCTGCATGAAGCTTCGGCCATGGCGACAGGACTGGGGATGTGGTAGGAATAGTCTAGATGAGGAGGGGATTTTTCTTGTCTTGATGTCTTTCGTACGTACGGTTCGATAAGGAAATGTTTGGAGGGCTGGACCTCGGCATAAGCGGGAGGCGATTCGAGGTCTTCGAAAGCCTGGGGCAGGTTGTTAGCGTTCATGACGCTGTTTCGTAGCAAATCTTTGATGCTACCCTAGAGCCAGCGTCTGAGCACCGAGAGCAGTGACCGATGCTAACAAGTACCAACACAATTCTCTCCCAGCAGTTGATTCGGAAGACAGAAAAAGTAATCCCTGGCAGTTGAATTCCTTGAGACTACCTGGTAGGTCATGTTTGCCTATTGGTACAAAATGATCTGTTCAATACCAGTGTTGACACTTGAAATCAATTTGATGGAAGGGGAACGTGTCACGTGCAGCTCACCAGGTCCGCCCGCTATCATGAGGCCGAGGCCACCTTGCTAAGTGCATTCAATAGCTGACGGCCAAGAAGCTCGTTCGCATACCGTCGCATTCCCTTCGTCTCCATCCCCGTCTCCATCCCCGTCTCCATCCCCGTCTCGATCAAGATGGTAAGGCCTATGAAATGGCTTCGGAGCCGTGATTGCAGCTGACAACCTTGCGTCAGGCCGCGCAGATGATGGCCAACACAGGACACGATGATATGATTGTAAAGAGCCCGTTCCCAACGGCCGTTCTCAGCTGACAGGCAAACCAAAGCATGACGCTGTTCTCGACTATTACGGCCGGAAACTGGCGACTTGCTCGAGCGATCGGACCATCAAAATCTTCGAGATCGAGGGCGAGACGCAGCGCTTGGTCGAGACGCTGAAAGGGTGAGCCGCCCCGGACGGCCCCTTCGTCTTGAGCCTGACTGAGTATAGAGCGCAGCCATGAAGGCGCCGTCTGGTGTGTCGCTTGGGCGCATCCGAAATACGGCAATATTCTGGCGTCGGCGGGATACGACGGAAAGGTCTTCATCTGGAAAGAGCAGGGCAACTCGAACCAATGGCAGCGCATCTACGATTTCCCCCTTCACAAAGCCTCCGTCAACATCGTCGCCTGGGCGCCTCACGAGGCCGGCTGCCTCCTCGCCTGCGCCTCTTCCGACGGCAATGTCAGCGTCCTCGAGTTCAAGGACAATAGCGTCGATCACTCCATCTTCCCTGCCCACGGCCTCGGCGTCAACTCCATCTCCTGGGCCCCGGCCACCTCTCCTGGCAGCATCGTCAGCAGCGCCCCGAGCATGAACTCCGTTGGCAACAGGCGCTTCGTCACAGGCGGTTCCGACAATATTCTGCAGATCTGGGCCTTCGACCCGGCCTCACAGTCCTACAAGCAGGAGCGCGAACCGCTGACGGGACACACCGATTGGGTGCGCGACGTGGCCTGGTCGCCCACTGTACTGCAAAAGTCGTACATCGCGTCGGCCTCGCAGGACAAGACGGTACGCATCTGGGCCTCGGACGCGTCCGGGAACGGCCAGTGGGACTGCAAGGTGCTCAACTTCGACGCGGCTATGTGGCGGGTGAGCTGGTCGTTGAGCGGGAACGTGCTGGCTGTCAGTGGAGCGGACAACAAGGTATCACTGTGGAAGGAGAACCTCCGGGGCGAGTGGGAATGTGTCAAGACGATTGAGGAATAGGGGAAAAAAAAGGTCCCCAAGCCCCCCCTTTCCCCCCATTCTCTTTGTGTCTTCACTCGTGTTGGATCCGGCTTTTACTCACCTCTAATGCGACGCGATTGAGTTTTACAGAGGATAAGATCGCGCGACTATGCGACTCACGTCTCCTTGTCGCGATGTCCTAAGGCGACGTACGTCACCTTGGTGGTTGCTGGGCTGGGAGATGGCATACACAGAGTTACGGCGCAATGCCGCGAGACGGCTGGCGCACTTTACGGACGCGATTCTCAGGGCTTGTTAAGTCACCTGGACCGGTGCGTGAATAGAAAACTGCATTCAGGTATCTTTCCCGTTCCTCTTCGTTCCATTGTCGTGTACACTGCATGAGCTCGTGAATTTGGTGAGGCGGCCTGCCCAATGTTCGGTTGCCTTTGACCAGACACAAACACCTCTGTCAGGCGAAGAGAACGGCGGCAATAAAGGCTGACAGCACGGCGGCACGGCGGCGCGGCACCAGCCTCGGGCCGGCATGGCTGGCCGCCGAATCGTCGTGATGGAGAGCAAAGATCTCGCCCGTGCTGTCGGAACTGAACCAAAGCCGGCCGCTCCCATCCAAGGCGAGGCCGACAGGCCGGAAGCACCTTTCCGGGCAGTCGGCCAGGTTCGGCGCGGTGAGCACATCTACGGCGGCGCTGGAGCTGTCGCGCGGGAACGTGGGCTCGCCCGTGGCGCTGTCGAAGGTAACGACGGCGATCCTGAAGCCGACGGGGTTCTCTCGGTTCCCTATTTGTGACATTTGTCAGAAAATGACATGGGAGCGTGCAGTCTTGTTGATCTCAGAGGCAGTGGGAACTTACAGCTACCATGGAAAGACACGAAAGCCCTCGAGCCTGAGCTATCGAACTTGATGTCCAAGGGTGACGAATGAGCGGCAAACGCCAGACGAGGCGCGACGAAATCTCGGCGACACTCGTCATCCGACGCAGTCTCTGTGCCGGCGAACTGGTCACCGGTCCGGAGCGAGCCATGGTCCGGAAGAGAGCTTGCGTTCCATACGGCGAAGCATTGTGGGAAGCCGTAGTTGCCGCCCTGGTCCTGTCCCGGGCTGTCCAGGCGGCCGTGATAGTTGAGTTCGTCTCCTGGATTATCGGAGTGGGCGTCGAGGCCGGCGCGCGTCAGCTCGTCGACGGAGTTTTCGACGGACCAGATGCCCCCCTGGACCGGGTCCTCGGCGACGCCGACCGAGTTGCGCAAGCCCCAGCCGAGGACGGTGCCGTTGCGAAAGTCGTGGGTTGTGTCGTCGTCTCCGCTGACGTCGAAGGCGCGGATCTGGGCATGCCCGCTACTCTTGTCGCGCGAGGCGGGGTCGTCATCGTGGGTGACGCCGCGGGAGACTATCAGCGTGCCGGACTTGGTGCGGGATGCGACGAGGGTCCGGGTCGAAGTCTGGTCGCCGGGCGACGACATGTTGGCGACGACGATCCGGCGCGGGCCTCGGACGGTGCCGGAGTCGGCGTCGTAACGCCACGCGAAGACGGACGAAGGCGAAGAGGCGAAGAGGGTCTTGCCGTCTGCCGATAGGGCGAGGCCGTGGTTGAGCTATGGTCCGTTCCATGGGATCCCGTCAGCTTCCCCCTTTTCTCATCCTCGCGACACAAGCAAAAAGAAACATCCCCCCCCCCAAATAAAAGAAGGCATGCACCGATCCCACACGACTACGATGACGACATCACCTCAGAGCCCTCGACGACGACGCTCGGCCTCGTCAGCGTCACGCAAGCGGAGACGCCCTCCCCCTCCTCGCCAAGCATCATGCCCAAGACGCCGACGCCAGCGTCGAGAACGAGAAGCCTGCCGACGGAATCGAAAGCCAAGCCGCGCGGCTTCCGCAGCCCCCCGGCGACGAGCCTGTAATTCCATCCCGGGGCGGCGACCGGTCCTTGGTAATTCCCCCGTGCTACCACGTTCCCGGGACAGGCGCCCGTCTTCTGGTCGGGCGGCTTGCAGCATCTGCTCGTTGACGGTGACGATAGCGTCAGCGCCGCTACCACGGCGAGCCTTAGGCTGATCATGGGAAAAAGGGGGGGCTTTCGGGGGGAAGGGGAATAAGAAGCTGTGATTTGGGGAAAAGGTAAGTGAAGGGGATGATAAGAGATGCTACTGCTGAATAGATATTCCTCCTCACTCGATCAGTGCCTATGACCATATCAAACGGAAAAAGGCATGCACCGTTTATCACTTCTTACACCGACGGATCGACCGCCTTCTCTCTGCGTCCCTCCATCTCCTCCTCCCCTCCATTATTCATTCTCTTCCTCTCAGCATCAGCCCTAGTTCTCTTCCCCCCCAAAAAAAACCAGTCACGCCAAGTTTCCCCCAATCCACCACACCCTTGTCCGCCGGCCGCAGGACAAGCGTCGAGGCCGGCGCGGCGCCAATGGGACCGACGACGACGACTGCACGGCAGAAAAAGAGTGAGCTCATCTAACCTGAGTTGGGTCATCGTTGCATGAGAAGACAACTGAAAAAGAAGGGTTTCTTTCCTTTTTTTTCCCCCTTCCCCGACTTCAAGGATTGCTTTGCCAATGTGTATTATGTGCTGCTTTTCTGTGGCCTGAGTAGATACAGTGAGAAGAAGAAAGCGGCCGCACCTTCGCCTCTCTTTTGCCTACATGGAGAGCGCTTTACCGCTTGAGTCGACCATCAAGATGTGCCCGTACGAACAAAGAGAGCAGGCGACCGAGAGAAAAGAAAAGAAGGGGAAAAAGAAGGACGGAAAAGAAAGGTGATGATACCGAGTCCCTCTTCTCCTCCGGACGCCAGGCTGCCAGTCCCAGACTATAAACAGCCCGTCGATTTCCAGCAAGAGGGAGCATGAAAGGGAGCGTCATTGCAGTCCGATGACGCTCATCTCCAGCGTCCACACGCGCCGGATCCATACCTTGAGCTTGCCCTCGACGCCTTCAACGTCGTCCAGCTCGATGCCTTCCCACCAGCATCGACGAGCCGGTTTCCGCCAGAACAGCAACAGCTTCTGCGCCATGCCTACTCCGCTCGGGCCGGGATCGTTACCCCGGACGTCGCTGCGTAGACGGGCCAGGGCAAGACTGCAAATGACGGCCTTGTTCGGCTCTCCCGCTCGATGGCCCCAGCGGTCGTCGTGGTTGAAGCCCCTGCGGTTCATGTCAGCGCTTCTACGACGATTCGAGGGAAGAGACGCATACCCGGCCGTCAACATCTCGATGAGATGGGCCTCGGTCGTTCCAGGCTCATCGCTCCGCTTCAGACCGGAGAAGATGCCGTCTTGCTTCTGCAGCGCGCGGGCCGCGGCGCGCTTGACTGTGATCATGTCCACGTATGAGATATCGGTGCGTGGAGGCAAGACGTAAAAGTCCAGGTCCTCGCGTAAAACGATAATACCGGCTCTCCTATGAGTCTCCTCTCGCGGGCCGCTGACGTCGCCAGGCGTTGTTTCACCGTCTTGCGACGCGCCGGGCGACGACTCCGACGGCAACGACTGACCGATGGTGCGAAAGAAGTCCAGCATGTATTGTAGCGAGGCTGGATCATACTAGAAGCGCCGTCAGCCTGTCTGACTGCCCACGAGTCCGAGTTCGTCTTCACTCACATCAACTTGAATTGCATCGTCGGCAAAACCGTTCATGTGCCCTTCGGGGAAGAGGCCATTGGGGAATAAAGACAGCAGCACGAACTCGGGTAGCGTTAGCAGTTCGTCCCGTGAAAGGACAAACCTGGTTCCCCTATACGCGATTCCATCAGCAGCTTATCGACCATCTGTGGGAGCATGTCATACCGCAGGTCCATTGTGATGGCTTCGTCGGCGCCGACATCTGCAGAAGTCAACGTCTGTAAAGCGACCAGTCGTCGCCATCTGCCCTGACTCACCTCCGATGGCATTGACAGATGGCCCGCCCTGCTGCACCTGAGTGATGATACTCGACGGTCCTCCGGCGGCAGACATGACGTATGCGAATGACAGCAGGGGACTGTCGCCTTCTGAATACGCTGGGGGCGGCTCGGCGTCGTCTTCCTTGCGGCTCGACTCGCCCTTTGTGTCGCGGGGGAGAGCGTTCTTGGTCTCGGTGACGTGATCGCAAAACGCCCTGGCCGTCGCCTGGTCGGGATCGAAGGGGTCCGACTCGGGGCGCGGCTTGGACGAGTAGCCAGGCGCGGAGGAGGAGTCGGCGTCGGGGAAGGGCGGCGAAAAGAGGAGGGAGAAGGAGGGGGGCGGCGGCGGTAACGGCGGCGAAGAACAGGAAGACGAGGCTTCGGAGGCGGGATACTGCGGCGGCTCGGAGCCGACAACGTCTTCGGAGGCGGGCTCGCGTGGCGCAGACAATGTGGCGGTTTGTTCACCCGAGTTGGGCTCCGTGGTTAGGCGTGAACAAGAGCTCGACGAACACGTGTGCGGGGAGCGCAAGCAGCGATCAGGACATATGAGAGAGAGAGAGGGGCAAAGAGAGAGAGAGAGAACGTGAGAGAAAGAGAGAGACGGAGGGGTGACGATGTGAATTATCGGTGGAGCTGTTGCCTAGTCGTCTGTACGGTCGAGCGTTGATTGGAGCTGACGGAAATAGGAGAGGGAGAGGGAGGGAGGTCGACAGCGTTCCTGCAATGGACCGATCGAGGGCGAGATCAGATAAGTCAACGGATACTCCGTACATGCAGACGTATGTACAGACCTGGTTTGGTGGTAAGCAGGTAGAGACGAGCAGGGGGTGAGATTGTGAAGCCCTTTCTGGTCGTGGATGGTGCCGAGGTCGAGGCATCTCCATTCGCAGTATCCGTCGACGGAGTTGCTAGAGGGGAGATTAATCACGTGAGCGTTCACGTGAAATATGAGTATCACGTGAGTCGATACGATTTACCCATCTCACACTTCACTGACAAGTCGTCTCGCACTTCTCTATTGCTTTTGCCAGAGAGAAGGGACTCACTCATCCTACGACTTGTCTCATACTTTTCACTCTACCAGGTCAGAAGAGGTTGCAGATAAAAAAAAAGCCCTGTTACTATGTGCCTGGCTTATTGGTGCTTAACAGCACGAAAGCTGACGCCTTTCGCCGGGGATATCTAAGACATAAAGTTTCCCGCTTTCTCAGATAACATCGAATCTTCTTTCTCCTTTATGACCCTGGTCGAGAGGAATTTCAACGATAAGAGTCCTGACCACCACTATAGGGTCCCTGACCCCCACGGTATCGTCCTTGAGGAACGTACTGGCCCCTAGACTGCTCATTGATGACGTCGGCAGCCTTCTCGGCAATCATGTAGATGGGCACGACGATAAAGTACCCAGGGATCTTGGGGAAGACGCTGGCGTCGACGACCCTCAGACCATCCACGCCTCGGACGCGGAAGCTGGAGTCCAGGACGGCATAGGGATCTCCATCGGGACCGATGGGGCACGTGCAGGAAGCATGATGGCCCCAGGCCTCCTTCTTGACCCATTCGAGCTCCTGCTGTTCGGTCGTCACCCGAGGTCCTGGCCAGTCTTCCCGCAGACCGATGGCAGGGTCCGTGTTCTTGATGGCGTTCCGAGCCCATTGCAGGCCCTCCTGAAGAGCCTTGGCGTCCTTGTCTCCTTCGTGGTATCCGTTGGTGCCGTAATTAAAGTAATTAAAATTAATAGCAGGAACGTCTCTTGGATCGTTGGACCGCAGATGGACTGTTCCGGCGTGGTTCCTCGTGTGGCCTCTCAGGATGACCCAAGTCCACTTAGTCGGGTCCGTCTTGGCATACTTGGAGTACCCGGGATAGTATCCGGTAAAGGCAAAGGAGGTGCCGGCGATCAGGAGATCGGGCGTGTTGTTCTCCGCCAAGGACGACTTCTTCATGACGGCGAAGTGAAGGCCACCGGTGAACTTCTCGGGCGCGGTAGCGACGACGGTGCTCTCGTACCGATCCTGAAGGTTGGTGCCGACGCCGGGCAGATCGACGCGAACGGGGATGCCGAAATGCTCCAGCTCGGCGCGGGGTCCGATGCCGCTGAGCTTCAGGATCTGAGGCGTGTTGAAGGCGCCGCCCGAGACGATGACCTCGCGAGCAGCACGGATGAGGTACGGGCGCGGCAGCGGGCCGTCGTTTTGTTGGGCGAGCGGGCTGGCGCGATAGATGTATTTGCCTCGCACGACGTTGACGCCGATGGCTTTCGGCTTCTGGCCGTATCCGGTAGCCTTCTCATCAAAGGCGATGGTCGTGACGAAGGTGCTGAGGAGAATGTCGAGCTTGCCCTTGAGCGACGGGTCGGCGAGCGTCTCGCGGATGAAGTCGACGGGACCGGCGCGTTCCTTGTTCGGCTTGATGGCGAGAGGCATCTCGTACAGACCCTCGCGATAGTCTCGACCCGGGAAGATGGAGTTGATATCGGGCAGCGTCTCCGGGGTGCCGAAACCCTGGCCGTTGAAGGTCGAGGCGGCGGCCAGAGCCTTGAGCTTGTGATCGACGGTGGTGCCGTTGAAGGGATTGGCTTCGAAGGTGCTCAGCCAGCCGTTGTATCCGTGACCGAGCCGCGGCTGTGCATTGTAGTTTGTTTTCTCGATCCTCTCCCAGATTTTCCTCATCTTGTTGGGAGCCCAGGTCCGATCCCTGGTCAAGCGAGCGATATACTCCCAATCCTCATCGTCCGGATAGACGGTGAAGAGGGCGTTGTGGGCGGTGCAGCCTCCAAAGGTTCCGGTCCGGGGGTAAAGGATGCCGAGAGGGTAGGAGTCTCGAGGGGGGTCGGACCCGACGTGTATCCCTCCGGCCTCCGTCCGCCAGCACATCTTGGAATCCTTCTGCTGCATCTCCAGGGTTGGATAGTGATGGACGTAGTAGTCCCACGACATGGCCGGGAGCTCGCTGGCTTTCAGGTTGAGGGAGGGAACGCGATATTCCTCTGTGGCTGTCAAGTCTTCGCCGGCGTCGATGAGCAATACACGATGACCGTACTTGGCCAGTCGGGCAGAGACGACGCCACCTCCGGCTCCGGAGCCGACGACGATGTAGTCGTAGACGGCATTGGGATCGACCTCTTTGATGAAGCCACTGTGATTTCGTTAGCAACAGGTAAAGGAAGATGGGGGGTTGGTGTAAGAAAACTTACGCCGAGGCCAGAGAGCTGAGCCCAAGGGCCGCAACGAGGCCCGAAAGTGTCAAAGGCAACATGGCAAATAGAGATGCTTCGCTCAACGGTCTGCGGTTGATTTCTCGTCGTGTGCCTCTTTTTTCTCTTCTTTCTTCTTCGTCTTCTTCTTCTTCGGCAGGCTTGCTCTTATACGTGAAGCCCTTCCGCCCTTCCCCCCCTCCTCTTCGGATGCAACTCCCGACTGCAATCTACTAACCGCGGATGCAACTCCCGAAGCCATCTAGCACAACCGCGTCTGGTGGGAAATGCTGATCATTGTTGCAGTTCAGGTCTAAGACGCGTGTGTGTGTATGTGTGTGGGAGAGAGAGGGGTCTCAGACAATTTCAGCAACGGGTTTCCGGACCTAATACTGACTTTGAAAGACAAGTCTGGGGAAAAACAGGGAAAGGAAAGGAAAAAAATCGTGAGTGAGAGATGGTTTTTCTTCCTCTCGTGATCTAGACCTTGGTGTTGTTTATCAGAGGATCGTTTCTTCTCCCGTTTTGTGAGAGGACGAGGCTCTTTTCTAATGGTCAGCGTGTGATGAAGTATACTTATATGGGCTTTATTGTAAGCTGGAAGTTGCTATATATGATACAGAGTTTACATACAAATAGTAGGGAGAAAATGAATTACAGCTGTGGCGAGGTTTCCCCTGTTTTTCCCGCTGTCCCCGTGTAATAGATGAAAAGTCTACGATGACCAGCAGGAAAGGTATTTGACATCAACGGTCTCTACCCACCAAGATTCAAGGCCAAATCTCGGAGACAAAATTTACAAAATGGAACGAGTAAAGTCATTTGACTCAATTCCTCTCTCTCTCTCTCTCTCTCTCTCCCCATCGAAGGCGTAGGCAGAAAAGAAGAGAAAGCCTCGTGATTTG
Organism: Ophiocordyceps camponoti-leonardi (nom. inval.); assembly: GCA_003339455.1. Lineage (NCBI taxonomy): Eukaryota > Fungi > Ascomycota > Sordariomycetes > Hypocreales > Ophiocordycipitaceae > Ophiocordyceps > Ophiocordyceps camponoti-leonardi. The sequence continues at coordinate 120,598 of PDHP01000016.1, read as the reverse complement.
GGTTTAGGGGGCGGCCGAATGAGAAAGTTATGTTATGGAGTTATGCTTCTTCTTCTTCTTTTTCTTCTTCCCTCGAGAACCTCCGACGAAACTACGTGAGCAGCTTATCCTGTTCGGACCTAGCGAGATGCTTCGTGGTTCAACTTCCATATCTTGAAGTGGCCCGCTGGGCTGGTTAAGCTGAGACACAAGATGGGGGGGGTTGGAACGCAACTTTTTTGAAATGACGAGAGGGCGAGTTCTTGGGTGAGCAGGCGGCTAAGTCTGTGAACTAGCAAGAGAGAGAGAGAGAGAGAGAGAAAGAGGAAGAAAAAAAAAGGGGTGGCAAAACATAGGCTGGCCCTACTGACCATCGTACATACATGCTCAACGCGTTTGGCTCTAACGCAGGGGAAAACATACTAACCAGTGCTTGTTTATTACCGAGAAGAAAGTGCCGTCTGTCGAATCTAGGCTCGTCTATTCAGTTGCTCTTACTAGGTCCATTTGGAGGTTGTTGACGAGATGTAGAATGATAGGCGTTTGAGCAGATAAACATCCCAATGTCTCTATCAAAACAAGTCGCGGGGAATTATTCAAGAGTAGGAGTTTAAGAGAGAGATTATGTTTCAATGCGTCTTCACCTTCACGTGTCTTTCCGCGATGATGACGATAGGAAAAGACAACATCAGCCGTCGTAGGAAACGCAACTTCTCTCAGATCGGGTTGAATCTACATCATGGATCAAAACTCCCATGTCACGATTTCGATCAAGGGAGACACGCGATTTATACATATCTCGTATGATGGGTAACACTCGGTCTCTACACGTATGTATAGACAGATCACGATGCGTCAATCCTTTGCTCTGCTCCGAAATGTATCAAATTGGTTGAGATACGAAGAGGGGGGAAAAGTATGGTAAATCCAGAGAGAGAGAGAGACGCCAGGTCCAATATAACAAAAGAAAATATAGAGAAAAGTGTAATGAGCAGCAAGAGAAGAAGAAGAAAAAGAAGAAGAGGAAAAGAAAGGCGGAGAAGATGCTCGTAATGACAACCAACAGCTTTGAAAAATCACACTCCTCAATCCCACGTCACCTTCATGGCCGTAGGGAAGGGCGAAACGCCACCCCATTCCTCCGTCATGTAGACGCCGTAACCGAAAGGACCGGGGATCTTCTTCAGCTCGCCTCGGGGACCGGCCGCCCTCTTGACGTTCTTCTTCCGGAAGAGAGCCCTGAACATCTCGACGAGAGCGACCCTGCTGAGCCGGGTATGGTGCTCGGCGCCGTTGTGGATGTAGGAGCTGAGAGGTCGACGCGGGTTCACCGTGTCCGGGTTGGGGAACCGGCCGGCGTCGCGGGCCACGGCGGCGAAGGAGACGAAGACGTTCTCCCCAGCCTTCACCTTGCGCACGCGGCCGTCCTCGGCTAGGACGTCGGCGCTGGACGCCTGGCGGAAGACGCCGGCCGGTCCGGATAGGCGGACGCCTTCCAGCGCGTAGCCGAGGATGAGAGCGTCCGACTCGTGCGTCGACGGCTCTTGGCAGGCCAGACGGTGGATGTCTGCGATGTGAGACTGGCCGGCGGCCGAGAGGTAGTAGTTGACGGATTGGGCAAACTGATCAAAATGCATGTTAGTTATATGTATCTCTGCCACTGGTATATGCTTCTGAAACTGACCTGTTGAGCCTCGTTGGGAACCATGGCAGCCGCCGTCGGCAAGATGTGCTCCCAAGTGATGGCGTCCGGCTTCATGCCCGCGTTGGTAAGCTCGCTGACCATGTCCGCCCCGTACGCCGCCAGGGCGTCCAGCTTGGCCTTGCCGGTGAAGAGGCCGCCGGTACCGAAGGCGGAGCCGATCTTGAGGTTGGCCTCCACGATCGCCCCCAGCTTCTCCGCCATCTCCTTGGCCGTCCTCCGCAGGGGGAAAGATTTGACGGGATCGACGTCGAGAGAGATGGCGGTGCAGATGGTGACCAGGAACTGATACAGCTCCTGTTCCGAGAAGACGCCTCGAGGGTTCTCCTTGGACTTGATCGGCAGGTTGAGCAGGTGGGCGACGAAGTGAGTGTGAACCAGGTTGCCGACATCGCGAACCACGTCGCAGTACGTCTGGTCGGCGATCTTGTGCGATTTCTCGGCCAGGAGTCGAGACGTCGTCTTGGCGAAGAAGGTCTTCATCGGTCCCTTCCAGTCTCCCTTGTACAGGAGCTTATCCAACTGACCGCCCTCGGCCCCGTTCCAAGGTCGACCGACGATGCCGGCCAGGTTCTTGGCCCAGGCGAGGCGATACTTGTCGTCGTCGAGGACGTGCGTCACGCCTCCGTACGAAGAGACGTGGACGGGAGGCGGCTTGTAGTGAGGACGCGTGAAGTCGAATTCCTCCGCGCGGCCGAGGTTGGTGAGGATCTTGTGATTCTCAGAGGGGATCACCATCGGATAATGGGCGTAGACCGAGTTGGGCGAGAAGTGGTTAGGGAATGCCCGGAGGAAGAGCTTGAAAAAGTTGCATCCGTGGTTGATGTCGAGGTCATAGGCAACCTCGTTGAAGCCCCATTGGGTAAGATAACCCGGGTGGTAATCGGTCGTATAATACCGATCGCCTCGAACCAGGGCGATAGCGTCAGAAAGGACAACTCGGGAAATAGTATAGGTCGGGGTAATGCCGACTCCCGGCACCATAGGGTCCTTTGATTCCTCCGCCACGACACCGGGGTATAGCTCGACGTGATCAGGATGACCATACAGATGACGCAGCGAGTTGGCAACCTCCGGGTCGGCGTTAATCTCTTCGAAGGTATCGTAGGCTTTGAGACCAAAGTGCTTGCGGAAGGCGTTGAGACCAGCCATGTTCCACTTCCGGCCGCGAATAATACCCAGGATTTCCACCGGCTTCATCACACGAGGCACGTTCTGAGCACCAAAGGAGCCAGCAGGGTCCTCGATGGCAGCGGTGATGCACTTGACCAGATCGTCATCGTCGAAACGACCTTCCGGCCCTCGAGTGAAGCCGCCAAAGGTTCTCTGGCCGGGATCTTCGGGGATGGTCTGCTCGAACTTCTTGAAGATGGCTCCCATCTGCTTCATGTCGACTTCTTTCCCGCCGCTGAGCTCCTGGTAGGAATCCTGAAGCCACTTGTCGTCCTTTTCGGAAATGCACGAGTGCCAGCGGTAGAGCAGGTTGAACTCGGCCGAGACGGAGTTGCCGACGCCGCTCTCGGCTCCCTCCGCCGTGCCGACGGACACGCCCATTTCTTGACGGGGGTCGAGAGTCCACTTGGTATCGACCCGGTTCAAGTTGACGATGTTCCTCACGTAGTCCAACAGCATGATATTGATGTAAAGACCGGAAGTGATGAGTCGGGACGTCTGATAGAGGTCCTCGTCGTATTTCTTCCAGGCTGCCGAGGCCTCTTCGCCCTTGAGGTCGGCGCCGGGCTTGGGGAACCGGTTGGTGTCGTTGATTTCCGCGAGGCTGTCGGCGATGTAGTTGTGGAACCGGTTGAACATGACGAGCATGACGCACACACCGGGGGGGATGGCGATCAGTCGTCTCTCCGCGAAGGAATCCGGCTTGATCTTGCCGTCCTTGAACGTCCTCATCGAAGCACACGCCTCTTTCGTCCGTCCATAGAGCGGCGACAGATCCAGATAGGATGAAGCGTTGTTGATGTTAGGGTTCGTCTGGCTAGTGTCGAAGATGTCTGATGGGGCAAACGAGGCCATGCCGTTAGAAAACATGATATGTATAGCATATACAGCCCAGGAAAAGCCTCACCGTGAATGACAATCGTCGCCCAATACCAGAGAATGCTCGAAACGTTGTTCTTGTTCTTCTTGAAGTGCTTCCGGGCCATGACGGACTCGTAGACGATTTCAGGATCGGGTAGGGCACCCAGGTTTGCCTTGCCGGGCTTTACGGAGCGAGAATACGCCGTACCAGCGGCTCCGAGCATGGGCATCATCGGGTTCTGGTGCCTGATTAGTATCGAAAACAAGTGAACACGGAAGGGAAGCACGTAAAGAACTCACGTTGTTTGACCCGTCAGGCTGACGATAGCGGTATTCGTCGCCCAGATACAGCAGCGGCGGATGATCCAGCGAGTTCCACAGTTTGGTGATGAACATGTTGGTGAGGACTTCCTGTCGAGCGGAATGATCGGGCATGGTAGCCACCATCTGAATCGTCCTCTCCATAATCATGGTCTTGTCATCCACATGAACCTCGTTGGTGAGTTTGGCCATGATCATGTCCTTGAGCGTGTGCAGATCTGCTCCCGTTTCGTCTCAGCTACATTCCGATATTCGATCTTCATCAAGAGCATAGAGAAAAAGAAACCAAAGTCCCTACCCTGCCAGGAAAGACTGCGAAGATCCTGAATGATAGAAGGCCATGCCCTGAGAACGCGATAGGATCCGTCTCCCATCTCGTTCGGTAGCGGTCGTCGAGACAGCTGCCAGAAGGTGGACATGGGGACCTTCATCATGACGAGGTCGACGATCTCGAGGATGCCGGTGAGGGTGTTCCATGGCAACAGTCTGTTGATGACGTTGAGTGGGTTGATGGAACTGCGCTGAACGACAGCCCGGTGATTCTTGGGCATCTCCATCGTCACGGAGGTTTTTTTTTATTGGTCGTCGATGTGTAAGTCTGACTTGTCGATGGGAGACGCGCTGGACGAGGGTTCCCCTTTTTTGATTTTTACTCGTCACAGCTCTCTCGATCTCTCTCTCTGACCGTGACGTGAGTCAAGGAAACGGGCCAAAGAGACGATGACCGCGCGGGATGTTCCTCTAAGCCTTTTTATTTATTCCCGTAGTCCTTTGAAGGCTTTCACGGCTGGACCGTCCCCTATGTTCCGGGGGGTAAGGGGGAGGGGGGGGGGGGGGTCAAAGAGGTCTTCCCGGGGGGGCGGCAACCGGACTAAGTTAATGCGTCCTCACTTATGGACGCTTGAACTTGACTTAGGCCTACGTCCTAGCGGGAGGAGGAGGAGGAGGGGGAGGAGGAGGAGTTTGATGTTGTTGCCGTGGCACCCTTATGTAGTTACGGTTGATGGGATGAGAAGTCTTCCGTTTGTGCCGGATGGTGGAAGAGCGTTTCTATGAGCTGGAGAAGGGGGGGGGGGAAGGCACACATAAACACACGCAAACACATACATACACACGGTCAAAAGGGAGTTGTTATGTATCTCTTCTGGTGGACAAGTGATATGCAATCCGAAGGCGATAGGAACTGATCACATTGTTGTTAGTTCCTTTCTCTGTCTTCCAACGGGGGTTGAGGGCAGAAGATAGTTTCACGGTTAGTCCCTCCTCTATATGTGAGGTGGGAAGCTTGAAGCCACGAAAAAGGGGGTGGGCTAAAGGCCGCAAACGGATGAGCCACCAGGGAAAGAAGAAGAGAAACACTGCAGCAGCACAATAGAAACGAAGACAGAGACGGGCGTATCCGAGGTGGCGTAGCTGTCAGACTAAGCCGGAATGAGAGACCCCCCCCCTTCTCTTCTTCGGCCGGGCGACCGGGGGGGAGTTTTCTGACGCAGGCCGAGCGAATCCGGAGCTCTCTCTCTGTGGACTGGTATGTTGTGGGTGGAAGTGGGAAGCCACGAAGTTTCAAAGGCATCATGTGTATATGTGTGTGTATGTATGTATGTCTATGAGACGAATGCTTGACCTTGGAGTAGTCTACAGAGTTATAGAAGGAGGATAGTTACGTGTGTTATTAGCACAAGCAACATCATATCAGGGATATCTGGTTGACAGATTTGACTCAGAACAGGGACGAAGAAGCAGGGAGAGAAGAGACAGACGACTGATGTTCATGTGAAATAGTAATATAAAGACCGTGTTCGAAGATTGACGAAAAGGCTGATTGCTTTTCCATTCATCGCTTTCATCTACATCTTTGTTATAGATATCTACAATAAGACGACGACGGCGGAAAAATGTCTTGCTATTTCCCCTCCGGTGCGACAAGCTGCTACCATACAATCCGTCTATTGACTGACTTCTACCTGAACAGCACGCAACCGGGTAGCTAATCACCATAAACCTGCCCCCTGAGACATCATAGTCTTCCACCTCGTTACCTCCCTTCATCCTCATTACATTTGATGTGACCATTAGCAGCTTGGCCTGTTCTCCTACATCCGAGTTTCCATTCCAAGCAACAGCTTATACGTAGGGTTTCCCCTTAAGCTTTTCACGTCCTTTCCCCAATACTGCCTGAAGCAAGGCAAAAAGGATCCTTGATAGCACATAGCACTAACCACTGTCCGCCGAGAACCGGAAGCAGAGTTTTTTTTACTCTCTTGCAACGGGTAGGAAAAAAGCCAAAGGAAGTGATGCTCTCTTTCTCTCGAGTTTGTATCCGTACATGCACACACCCCCCCCGTCTTGAAACTGAACCCATCCCCTTCACTGTCTCTTCGGATGCCGCGGTCTAAGGACCGAGCGCTTGCGCATCGTTGTCCTCTGTCTGCCCGGTCATAGCTCTTCCTATCTTTTTCTTCCTCTCTCTTCCTATTCCTACCAGTCCCTCTCTCCCCCCCCCCCCCCCCGTCCCCCCCGCCCCCCCCCCCCCCCCCCCCCCCCCCGGTTGACGAAAGCACAGCTTCTCTTTCCGCTCATACGAGTTCGTCATCCTTTTTCGAACCCAGAAAGGAGGGAGGGGGGAAAAAGAAGAAGAGAGAAAACCAAAGGGACATTCAAACCTTTCCGGTAGCCATGTTTCTTGTCCCCAAAACACTTTCTTCAAGGTTATGGCTTTCTCATGGCTTGTGCCGTCACCTGTGATTCGTACTCGTCCACATCAGTCTCCTCCTCCTCCTCCTCCTCTTCCTCTCCACCTCCTTGACGAGCCGTCCGCTTGACCTGGCGGCCCGCCGCGAGGAATCAAACAAAAGCCTATGGTGAAGAAGAAAAGAAAGAGAGAAAGAAAGAAAAGGAGCCTTTTCCTTTTCATCAGCTTCCCAGCTGATTTATAGGCTGGAAGAAGAAGAAAAAGGAAACCAAAATCAAAAAAAGGGGAGAGGGGAAGAGAGAGATAGAGAGAAGCCATGGTGACGATTCTCAGGCGTCGATACCCTGGGACGTCATCGGCTAGGGATCACTCGCCCTTGAGCGCCACGGTACGGCCCGTCGTCAAGCAAATCTCATCCAAGCCTCGAAAGGGACGGAAGGGACTGCTGCTGAAGCTGGGAGGCCTATGCTGTCTCGTCCTCGTCGGCCTGCTCGCCAACCTTCATGACCTCTTCTGCCTGCATCGTCTGGGCAACCTGGCGCTGACTCACCTTCTGGATGTACGCACGGCGAGCCTGGTGCGAGACATGAGGGATCTCGTCCAGATGGAGCAGAACATGACGTCCATCTCCGGCCAGAAGGCGAGGGCGCAGGGCCTGAAGGCGCATCACCCGCTCGTCATGGTGCCGGGATCGCTCACCATCGGGCTCGAGTCGTGGGGGACGCATAACTCGTCGAGGCCGTACTTTAGGAAGCGTCTTTGGGGGAGCTGGACGATGATCAAGGCCTTGATCCTCGACAAGGAAACCTGGAAGCGGCATATTATGCTCGATAAGAAGACCGGCCTCGACCCCCCCGTCGTAAAACTGAGGGCGGCCCAGGGTCTGGATCCGAGCGATCTGTTCAACACATGCTATTGGATATGGCATCGCATTATGGAGAGCCTGGCATCTATAGGATATGATCCTACCAACCTATTCACGGCGACGTATGACTGGCGTCTATCCTACTCCAATCTCGAAGTACGAGACCGATATTTCTCCCGGCTAAAGACGAGCATCGAAACAACGGTGGCATGCAATGGCCGGAAGGTGGTGATAGCGTCGCACAGCATGGGCAGCCAGTTAATGTTCTACTTCTTCCACTGGGTCCAGTCTGAAAAGGGAGGTCGCGGCCGTCAAGATTGGGTCGAGAGACATATCGACTCGTGGATCAACATCAGCGGCAGTATGCTCGGGGCCGTGAAAGATCTCGCGGCTCTACTATCAGGCGAGACGCGAGATTCGACCCATCTCAGCCCCCTTGCTGTATACGGTCTCGAGAGGCTGTTGAGTCAGAGGGAAAGAGTCGAAATCTTGCGAGCCATGCCCGGCGTGTCTTCCATGCTTCCCATAGGAGGGAAAGCCGTCTGGGGTGATTTGGGCTGGGCGCCTGACGATCAGCCTACACAGTCACGCTCTTACGGCTCCCTTCTCAACTTCAGAGAGGGAGGGAAGAATCTCACGGTCGAAGACTCGTTGAGATACCTGCTCGAAACGTCTGGGGGCTGGTACGAGGACCATGTCAAGTCGAGCTACTCGCACGGCGTCGCCCATACGGCTGCCGAGGTGGAAGCCAACGAGGACGACCCTACGAAATGGATCAACCCGTTGGAAACCCGTCTCCCGAATGCGCCGAGCCTCAAGATCTACTGCTTCTACGGCATAGGAAAGCCGACGGAGAGGGCGTACTACTATCGAGAGTATCAGGGGACGAAGGGTGAAGCTCCCAACATGACCATCGACACCAGCTTCAGCAGGGGAGAGGCCGAGCGAGGTGTCGTCTTGGGCGACGGCGACGGCACGGTCAACCTCTTGAGCACGGGATACATGTGCAACCGCGGATGGCACATCGACAGGTACAACCCCGGCAAGTCGAAGATTACGGTGGTGGAGATGCCTCACAAGGCCATGGTCCCCTTGGATCTGGGCGGCGGATCGAGCTCATCGTCGTCGGATCATATTGATATTCTCGGCCAGCAGCATCTTCACGAGCTGATGCTGAGAATCGTTGCCGGAAGGGGAGACACGATCGATGAGTATATCGTGAGCAATATCCGGGAATACTCGGCCAAGGTGCGAGTGTACGACGACTACGATGAGGGAGTAGTAGGGGAAGAAGAAGAAGGAGAAGTGACTGTATAGTAGCTGTATATATTCTACTCCTCAAAGTAATCAGGGCTTCACTTCTCCCTGAGTATATCATTGGAATGAAGGGATATAGCTTGTGCTATCTATCTATGTGTGTATACTTTTTCCCTCCTCCACCCCCTTTTTCCCTTTTCACCCCTGGGAGGAATGAAGAGTTAGATAGGATTTCACTACATACACTCAGCCCAGCCCAAGCCTAACAACGCCACGCTTCCTATACTAGTAGTAGGTAGCTAATGTCGCATGCGTGAAAGGAGTCTATACTCTTCTAGTATAGTAAACAGCTCCGTTTATGGAAGTAGATCCAAGCTGGCCCAACGTGACCAACATTCAGCTGTTTTCGTTACTAGTTCTCCTCCTTTTCTCCCCCCCTATCCATCTTGTTGAATGTTAGATGCTTAAAAGTCTATCTCCATCGTACTTTTTACCCTTTTCAAGCTGTGATTTCCGAGGAGGGCAAAAGTAAAGCCATGTCTCCTTTACCGTGAAAACCCCTTTTCCCACCTTTCCCCCCCTCCTCCGTGGCGTCCGTCCGTCCGTCCGTCCGTCCATCTCCTCGTTTCCTGCCCTTCCGGCCTCGAACTTGCTTCGTCCGCCTCCCCCGGCCTCGAAGTCTTTCGTCCGCTCATCTGTCATCGTCGACCGGGCCTCGAGTAAAACAAAGAGAAACTACAATCGAAGAAGACGGGGAAAAAAAAGAAGAAGAAGCCTCTCACGATGAACTCGCAGAGCAAAACGCAAAGCACCGACGTCGCCTCGGACGAACCGACCTGCGAACACGCGACAAAAGTACGGCTCCAACCACGATATCCGGAACTCAAGGACGTCCGCAGTCATGGCTGTCACGAGTGCGAGGCCTGGAAAGCGGGAGGCATTCGCTTCGTTCCGCTTCAGATCCCGTGGACGAGGCGAGCGCAGACGGCCGCCCTCCTGTTTCACTGCACGGCTTTCATCACCATGAGCTCCATGTTCGTCGTCGCCTGCGTCATACCCATGACCTGGCCCGTCGTCGTGCCGTATCTTCTTTACCTGTTGCTCTCTACCACCGCCACCGACGGCTCGCTCACAGGCCGGTCTGAGTGGATGAGGTCGCTGAAGCTGTGGAAGCTCGTGGCGGATTATTACCCGATGAAGCTGCATAAGACGGAGGACCTGCCGGCTGATAGGAAGTACATCATGGGCTATCATCCGCACGGCATCATCTCCCACGGCGCTTGGTGTGCGTTTGCCACCAACGCCCTGGGCTTCGCCGAGAAATTCCCCAACATCACCAACAGCCTCCTCACTCTCGAGTCGAATTTTCGCATCCCCATCTACCGCGACTGGATCCTAGCCATGGGCATGCGTTCCGTCTCTAAAGAATCCATCTGCAACTTGCTCTCCAGGGGCGGTCCGAACGACCGGGGACAAGGGCGCGCCGTCACCATCGTCGTCGGCGGCGCCCGCGAGTCCCTAGAGGCTCACCCGGGCAAGCTACGGCTCGTGCTGAAGGACAGAAAGGGGTTCGTCAAGCTGGCTCTTCGAACGGGCGCAGATCTGGTTCCCGTCATCGGCTTCGGGGAGAACGATCTATACGACCAGCTGTGTCCGGAAAGGCATCCCATCGTCCATCAGCTTCAACAGACGGCTCTCAAAGTGTTCAAGTTTACCATCCCTGCGCTACACGGCCGGGGCTTGCTGAACTACGACTACGGCCTGATGCCTTTCCGTCGACAAGTCAACGTCGTGGTAGGGAAGCCGATCCGAGTCGATCAAGCGTATGAGAAGCCGTCTCAGGATGTGATTGACAAATATCACCACCTCTATATCGAAGAGCTTACTCGAGTGTTTGAGGCCTACAAAGTCAAGTTTTCTCATGGCTTGGAGCCGCAATTAGAGATTATCTGAGCCATCATCACTCTTGGAGAAGCCAACTGCTTACAAGTAAAGTAATCTTGAAGGCCGAGAACAGTATATAGACGTGATTTTTATACATTCGCGCGAAGAAGGAGATGGGGGGGAAGAAGACTCATGTTTCACCCATAAACACCACATCACACGCCACTGCATTTCCCTAGAAGGTCCCTCCAATCTTCTGTGTTATACGGATTATAAACTGATTCCATAGAACGAATCTTACTGAATGAAGCACATGTGCATTTGATTGATATATGATGGTCACGTTCGCATTCGATAGGCAATAGATATACTATATCAATCCCCCCCCTTACTCCTCGTCAACTCGTCCGGCAGCCTTCCAAAAGTAGACCATATCAAGGATAAGTTGAAGGAAATAGCAAGCAGACGTGAACCAGAAAGCAAGAGCCCCGTTCCAAGCAAACGGACCGGTCTGAACACAGTGACTTCCCCACGATGCGAACCAGCCCATCGGCAGTATCCCGTTCGCCCAGGCGAGCCAGCGCGGGACGATGGGCTTCTCTCGCCGATCGGACCGTATAAGCGACGCGATGAAGAGCTCCTGAAGCGTCAAGACGGGGACCATCATGGTGAAGAAGAGCCAGGCCATGTCGCTCATCAGCTGTATCAAGACCGGGTCACGATCGGGTCGGAAAGTTATGACGCTGAACAGGATCCCGGACGTCATAAAGATCATGCCAATGACGACTCCTGCCGCGGTCTGGGCCATGACCATGACTGGGTTCGCTCCAGGTATCCGTGACAGGACATTGCTGACGCCGATGCCGTAGAAGGGATAGACCATGGCTGATAAGAAGACGAAGACGACTCCGGCGCGGAAGCCGTGATGGTTATCCCTATAATGCTGGGCCAGCGACTCCGGCGTCAATGAAGGACTGACGGGCGGTAGGTTTCGGGAAGCCGGCAGGATGAGGAGGAGGAGGATCATGGATATAGGCCAACATAGGATCTGCAATCTGATCGTGTTGATCGTAGAGGTCGGCGGTGGTGCGAACACAACATTGTGCTGGAGGATGGGCTGTTTAGCACGAAACATGATGACGGGCCTTGGGAGGATGTTTAGCGGAGGAGTTCAGGAAATGGTTCCTCCTACGTGTTGAGAACTGGCCTACATAGTACTATATAATACCCCTTGAGCTCCCTGTACCCGTGGGTTCTTAGGCTCGGAGAGGTCCTAGTAGGTATGCATACGGATGATGTATGCCTGATGCATACATGCATGCAGAAGAGGACATATGTTGTTGGCCCTGCAGGAAGGGTTGCTCGCATGACCTCCATCTCGGCAGCCTTAGCTGAAGATGAAAGATAAGCCTGATATCACGCATACATACATGCTAGCAGCAGTGTAGCGTCGTTTGCTTGGTGTGATGCCGTTGCCAATAGTGCGGAGATACGGGGTACAGATAGACTGCATCTGTCGTGGAACTTCGCTCGAAGCGTGAGGAGAAATGCAGACGATCTTGAAAGGATCGACGGTCATCAAAAGATCAGTATGGTTTCAGAAGCTGGTATCGTTGACAGACTTGAACTTGTACTGAACCTACTGCACCCCATCTGCAGTGAAAGGCTGAGAATAGGCAGGTAAACTACCAAGTCACGATAGACGTAGAGAAGCTCTAGTCTCGGGCCTGGCTGCTTCTTGATTCGAATTCAACATGCAGATATATGCAGTACATACTATTTACTACTGCATACTATACATACTGCTTGAGTTACTATCCGTACTGTTAACGCTGTACGCTCGAGCATACACTACACATGTATGTATGTAGACAGATGCCCAACGCAGGTGTGTATGTGTTGTCACTTCTGCGGCTACTGCTTCGAAACAGTTGTGGGATGCATACATACCTACGGAGTACTGTGAGTGAGTCCACCGGAAGAAGACGACCTACAACTCTGATTAAAAGTTCTGGATGGATGTAGACGAGTCTGTAAATTATCCCTCGAACGAGTCAGATCAGCAGCAGCAGCAGCAGCAGCAGCAGCAGCAGCAGCCTTGACAGCGTTCCACACACACACACCCACACACACACACCCACACATAAATAACACGCTTCCTGCTATTGGTCCAGCTGCATCCGTATCAAGACGCTGCCGCTTCTAATAGACTGATCATGCTGTGATATCGTCAGGCATCCTAACAGCGTCATTGTGCCCCCCTCCCCTTCCCCCTCTTTCCCCCCCTTTTGATCTCTTCACACCATCTTTTTCAAACAACCCCCCCCCCCCCCCCCTTTTGACAGCTTCTCAATAGTCATGGGAAGAACAGTGTCTTGTTTCCTTCTTCTTCTTCTTCTTCTTCTTCTTCTTCTTCTAGTACTACTGCCACCACTGCCCTGATAGACGCTTTCGTTCCCAACGCGGTGACAATGCTCGACCTCACTCCGTGGCAGACCTGTTACTTCCTCGGGGCTCAACTTGGTCTCTTCACACTCGTAGTCATAATATACCGCCGTTACGTTTCTCATCTGAGAGATATTCCCGGACCGTTCTTCGCTTCCTTTACTCGTCTGTGGCATGCTTGGCAGTTGCTAAAGGGGGATATGCCCCTTCAGCTTATACGCCTGCACGAGAAGCATGGTATGCATCATCCTATTCTTCTTTCTTCTACGTCTTCTGCCAGGATACCTATGAAGAAGTAACGGCTTTACAGGCCCTTTTGTTCGCATCTCGCATGACGAGATAAGCGTCAGTCATCCACAAGCTGTCCAACAGATACTCGTCACGCCTCTTCGCAAGGTAACTCTACCTCACTACTACACGTCAAGAATTACGACCTCAAAATACTAACAGCACTCCCCCGAGGCCCCTTGGTACGGCATCGCAGCCGCACCGGATCGTCGGTTCCAGACACCCATGTCGACCTTGGATCCGGCTGCGAAGAGAGAGCGATCCAGGCACGTTGCCTCGGCCTACTTCCTCAGCAACATCCTCCGTTCGGAAGAGGAGATGAACCATCTCTTCGACAAGTTCATGAGGTGGATGGACAAGTTCGCCGCGGAACGAAAGCCTACCCATCTGGACGAGTTCTTCAGCTACTTCAGCTATGACCTGATCGGGGAGATGCACTTCTCTCAAGAGTTTGGCTACCTGGAGACGGGGACCGACATCAACAAGTCGATCGCCACCTTCTCCGTCTTCAGCGCATACTCCGCCGTCGCAGGGTACTTTATTCAACTTTACAGGCTGACCGTGGCCAACCCCCTGATCAGCAGTCTGGGCATACTGCCGCTGGGATACCTTCACAACAACATCGTGCAGAGCCTGGATAAGCGGCGGAACAAGATCGCGTCTCGGTTCGACATGGTCGCTCATTGGTTCAAAGAGCACGAGAAGAATCCAGACGACTTCACCATGAGGGATCTCTACGCCGTCACGATCAATAGCATCCTCGGCGGCTCCGACACCACGGCTAATGCTATGCAGTCATTTACCTACCACGTCATCAGACACCCTACGGCCTACCAGCGGATCCGCGACGAGATTGACGAGGCGCAGGCTCAGGGCCGATGTCAAGATGTCATCGTCTCCTTCGAAGATGCGAAGAAACTCCCCTATCTCACTGCCTGCGTCAAGGAGGCGCTTCGTGTGTTTTCGCCCTTGACGGTGTCGATGGGCCGCGTCGCAGGCGAACAAGGCGTGCCGATCAACGGCCGTGTATTTCCGTCCGGCACCATTCTTTCCATCCACCCATGGGTAGAGCACTTTTCCAACGAGACCTGGGGCGAGGATGTAAAGGAGTTTAATCCGGATAGATGGCTGGGGCCCGAGACGAGTGCCATAGAGAAGCATTTGATACCGGTGAGTTACTATAGATGGGAAAAACCTACAATGAGCGTCGTTGATTTGAGAGGCATTGCAGTTTGGCATGGGCTACAACTCGTGTCCCGGTCAGCATCTCGCCAAGATCGCCATCAACAAGATGGCTGCGACCCTTGTCCGTGACTACGATATTCGTCTGGTTGACAAGACCAAGGCCTGGAAGTGGAGAGCCGGCTTGACGGGTGCGCAGCATTCGTGGCCGGTGTATATCGAAAGGAGGCAGCCGAGATGATATGTGTACATGTCTAGTATTCAACATCACATGGCCTAGATTCATACCACATGCAGGAATCAAAGATTCATACTATAAGTAAGAATCAACACGGCCTGTATATTACATACAATCTCATATCAGTAGGCAGTATCTACTTCAATCTCCAACCCTCGCCGCCATAGCGAGACATGATGGTGGAAACCAACACATTGCCAGACATGACGCTCAGCGTCGCGTCAACAAACCGCCACTCCTCCGCCGTCAAAGCATCCTCATCCATCAACCGCTTCAGCTCCTCGTCAATCTCGCACTCGACCTGATACTGGAGAGCTTGTGACAACGCCACGACGGCCTCAAAGGTAGGACAGCTGAAGAGCCGCTTCACGACGTCGACGACGTTGATCATGTACAGGACGTGGCCGCTGTCGTACGCCGCCTTTTCCTTCTCCCACGAGCCCAGGTCGTTGGCGATGGAGACGTGGTCTTTTACTAGACGGAGGTATCTGGCGAGGCGGGGACTTTCGAGATGGACTGAGGAGTTGAGGGAGAATTTGGTGCAGCCTAGGACATATCTGACGATGATATCATCAGCCTTGTAAGTGAACGAGCATAGACAGGGGAAGGAAAGAAGAGAGATGCTTACGGAACGGCGGCATCCTCATGTCGATATAGCAAAAACTCCTCCATGCTGTCGTACTTCTCAGGCGGAGCTGGCCGGGTAAAGAATCGAACCATCAGATCAATCATATCTCTCCCCGCGTCGTTACCGCTTTCTTCATCGAGTTGAAGGATCCTCGCGATCGTCTTCTCGATCATGGAATCCAGTGAGGATAGAGCGTCACCGTTGCTGCGATGACTTTTCTCTGGCCGCATGCGATCGACAAATACTTCCTGTACACGAATGAACTGTTGCCTCTGTTAGGAAAGGGGAAGCATGCAGATACAGAGATCGTTGACTTGCTGTTGATAATTCATGCATCTCCCAGAAGTCTATTATCATCGTCGTCAGTCCAACTCTACAAGTTAAGAATCACCCATCGTGAAGCAAGGTTCAACAAACCATCGAAGAGAAAGATGAAAACATTCACTGCCCCCAACAACCTCGTCCGCTCCTCATCGGCTTCCGAGAAGAGGTAGGTCGGGAACTTGGCCCAGCCTTCTTTGAAATCAGAGGCGAGCTCCTTCTGCGCAAGCTCGGGGATGGATTTCCCCGACTTGGAGACGACTCCCTTGGTGTCGCTCGCGGCGAACTCTCTGAGGAGGACGTCCATGGCTTCGAGGGAGAGTCGCCAGTGTTTGCTCTGACGACATGTGAGGATCCCGCTTTGCCATGGGAGGCCTGCTGTGAGGGGGAAGAGGTCGATGGCGTGTTCGCCCCTGTTGGCTAGTACCTTTTCCGTTCCGTTCCCTTCCTCTGCTTTCGGTTGCTTTAGAAAGGTGCGTGATCGGATGTGGTTGTTGAGTGCGAGATGGGGGCGTTGGAGGTATTTGATTCCGCCGTGAAGGTAGTCGAAGGCATAGCGGATAGGGAACTGGTGGTCTCGATCACGAGGGGAAGTGATTTTGTCTTTTCTCGAGTTAGAGCGACTTCTATTACTGAAGGTGTGTGTGTGTGTGCGTGTGTATGGCTTCGAATGAGTGAACGACATACCTCTGACGGAGACGAAAGTTGAGGGTTCCTGTCGGAATGGTTTGATATCTAGGTCGAGTCAGTTACAGTCTTGTCGAGGAAAATCTCCCGGCAGCCCTCTCTACTCGTCAGAACTCACGGGGCCACGCTGCAAACATAATGTCTAGCATGCATGTGTAGGGATATCACCGGCTAACGAGGAGAGTCTGAGAAGCAGTAGAAGTATTGAGGGATATAAAAACCATCCATGGTAGAGGGAGAGAGACATCCTAGGTGCTATGCTTATATATATCTCATCTCTGCCCCAACATCAAAACCTAGATAGTACCTACTTTTTCAACCCAGTAGACGAAATCATACTGTCTTCAAGACGTATGAATATATTAAGTAGCATTCACAAGTCCAGCCACTAGATGTCTCTACAGCTTAGAGGGGGGAGGTCATGCCCACAGCGCCATTGACCAGGCATATAAGCATGTAGGAAGAATCTTTGTCTTTACGAGGTTACGATTTCAAAAGTCTGTGGAAGAAATCTGTCTGTCCTGCTTCTCAATAGGCTGCTAGCTTCCACTTAGGACTCGTCTGTAAGACATGATTGATAGTTGATCTGATACCGGCAGGCAGATAAGTAGTAACTAACTGACAGCGTGCGTAATGCATACATGTAACAAAAGCAGCGAATCAGTGAGCATCATATGCACCTACAAACTACTAGCAGTTGAAGAAGATCGAGCTGAATCGTCGATCTAGCCGATAAGAAGTTTCCAACCAGCCTACCAGGATGCGGACAAGCATGATACACGTATATGCCTACAGGACAAGCATCAATTCTGCAACCCTCGTCACAAGGACGGCAGTAGTTCGTTATGACTATCCTTCTCATGATAGGACACACACTTTCATGCATGTAATCAAGGGGGCAATTCATGTTGGTCATATCACTATAATCTATTACTCTATAAGAAACCCTCAGCGTTTTTGTAGAGAATGAAAAACGTCATCGGGAAAGGCCCTGTGAGTGTGCATGAATGCGAGGCTGTCATCTTCCTACCTACCTAGTACATGGAGATGAAGGTTACAGTTACCTGCGACTAAGATGGAGACAGAGTCGTTTTCTTAGAAAGTAGCATGACGATAGATGTCTCTATAATAAAGCTGATAGTACCGCTTTCAAGGCTTTCAAGCGGCGCGTGACTGGATATTGCCGTTCGATTCGACCTTGGGGGGGAAGTCTTTACGTTTATGAGGAGAAGGAATCAATCTCATGATATTCGCCGCAAGGGAGGAAGATGAGATTCACTCGACTTATACAACACGACGTCGATCGAGATATGAATACAAGTATTTCTATAAATATATTTATATATATATATATATATATATAGTATCCTCATATATAGATACCATCTCTGTATAGACACATGCACAATCACCTTGTGCTAAACACAACCATTCCAAAGCCACATATCCGTACATAACACCCCTTCTCCAATACTACTTACTATTCCTCCTCATTCTCGTCGATACTATCCATCCTAGGCCCTTCCTTCTCCTTCTGCGTCTGCGAAGAATAATTAGGAGTCGACCACTTCAAGCCCAGGCCCTTCCCTTCATCGCCGCCGCCGCCCTTGTTCCCGAAAGGATCTTCCCCTTCGGCATCTGCTTCCCCCTCGCCGCCCTGGGAACTGCCAAAGGGGTTGCTGAAAGTGGTGTCCTCGTCGACCGGGGTGGCGCCCGTGGCGTTGCTGTCGTTGTCGTCCATCGAATCCTTGGTGAAGACGGTAGAGGGTGTGTCGACGCTCATGGGCGTCATCGGCGTCATCGGACCGTTGGGGATCCCCTTGCTCATTGTGGTGAGGTCCTCCTCGCTCTGGTTCGACTGGATGCTATCCCTCGACGTCCACGGACGGGTATCGCGTCTTCCCTTCTCGATCAGTCGCGAGACCTTGAGCCTGTTGGCGATGAACTTGAGCTTGGGGAACGCGCTCTGTCGGCCCTCGTGCATCATGCGCGCCAGCCGGAACGGGTCCGGGTCCGAGAGGATGTAGACGAAGTCCGTGAGGATGGGCTGCGGCAGGATCGTCACCGTGCCGCCGAAGCCCTGAAGCCAGAGCTGACTCCAGTCCTGACCCATGGCTCGGGGGAGCAGCTCGGTGTAGCGAATGAACTTGAGCCATTTGTTCATCTCCAGCTTCAGGTAGTGTTCGATGGCCGAGGTGAGGAAGCCGCCGCGCCAGCCTCGTCCCTTGCGGTGCGTGACCGGGTTTCCGATCGATCCTCGGGACGAGAAGAAGAAGAAGTTGATGTGCGGGTTGACCTGACTGACGATGGTGAAGTTGACGTTGAAGAGGGTGTTGAGAGCCTTGATCGGGATGTCCGTCCTCAAGCTTCCATCCTTCCACCTATGACCAAAGGCCCAGGGGGTGAGGGTGCCGTCCTGCTTCTTCGTCATCAGCACCACCGGGTTCAGCACGCCGGGGACGGCGGCCGAGGCCAAGACGGCCGACCAGATGACGCAGTCCGGGCTGGTGAGGTAGTTGCAGAGCATGGTAGGCGAGTGAGGATCGGCCGGGACGCAAGAGACGTTGAGGATACGACCGGTGCGTTCGTAAGCCTCCCTAAAGGTGAGAGAACCTCGGGTGAACCAGCTGCATCTGCCGGCCCAATCGACCGAGTCGAAGCGAGCGCCCGTCTTCCACCAGCGAGGACCCCAGACGGTGATGGGCTCCTGACAGGCCTTGATACGCTCGGCGAGGGCGGGGATCAGGAGCTGCTTGAGCTCGTCGTTGGTGCGGGTTCCGACCAGGGCGGCGATGAGGGCACCGCCGCTCGTTCCCGTGATGACGTTGGGGAGGACGTCTGCGTCTACCAGCGTACGGACGACGCCGATATGATAGTAGGCGCAAGAGGCACCTCCGGAAAGACACAGGGCGGTACGGCCGTAGTTTGCGTTGACCTGCTTGAAGAGGGTGTGCTTTTCTTCCTGAGCGAGCTCTCTGGTACGGAGGAGGAACTTTTTGCTCAGCTCGGCTGCGACCTTGTTAGCGAGTTTTCTTCGATAGATATTTATAGGAGTTTCCAAAGTCTCTCACCCTCGTCGATAAAGTTCTGTACCAGGTTCTTGGTGCCGTAGTACGTATGGCTATACAGCCTCGGGTTGTCGACGCCGACAAAGTTGTACTTGACGCAAGCCTCGACCAGAGCCTTGAGCTCCTGAGCGACCTTGGCCTCCTTGGCCGTCTGGCCCGTGTTCTCATAGTGCTCGGCATGGGTACGAAGATCACGCATCTGATCCCAGACCCTCTTCACCGTCTTCCAGTTGTAATACGCAAACGTGTTCTCCTCTCTCCAGCTCTGACCTCCGAGATAGCAATCGAGTTCCTTTGCGGCGGCGACCCATTCTCTGTAGTTGGAGGTCCTTCGCATGTTCTTCCGCAGCTTCCTCTGGTTTCCGCGCAGGACGAAGGCCTCGTACGCCTTGATGTACGTTCTCGTGATGAAGTAGCAGATGCTCAGACCGGTAAGCCAGGTGAGGGTGTAGATGAGCAGTGGCCACTTGGTGATTTGGTAGATGATGCCCTCGCCCGTCTCGTCCTTGGATCGCTGGTTGTCGTTTCCGCCGCACTTGCCGTTGAACTTGTCCTTGCGGTATGTCTTGGAGTCGTCCTTGGGAGACTTGTGCCTGTTGTTGTTCTTGTTTTCCTTATTATTAACCCCCCCCGTCTGCATCCCCGGCTGGGGATCCGATCCGGTGGCAGCCCTGGCGGCGGCAGCGACGGCAGAGGCATCATCCGTAAAGTTATGGACGGCGACGGAGAAGCGCTTGGTGATGGCGGCCGTGTTGGTCGTCGGCTTCGGCTTCGGCTGCTTCAACGTCGGCGCCGAATTTTGCTGCTGCTGCTGCTGCTGCTCCTCCTCCTCCTCCTCCTCGTGAGAAGGAGCCGGGAGATAATCAGGCTCGGCGAGGGCCTTGGCGAAAGCCTTGAAGTCATCCGGGTGAACCCATTCCGTGTTGATGTCCGGTAGACGAGAGGGTTCGAAAGCCTCCGGAGGGAAGCCATACCGAAGCTTTGGCATCGTGGGCAGGATAGGGGAAAACGCAATCGACGACGACGACGAGGACGACGACGACGAGAAGCACGATAGCCAGGAAGGGAGGGGAGGTCTTTACGCTAACATGCTGCTTTATAAAGGTCTCGTCGTCGTCGTCGTCGTCAAGCGGAAGCTGCGCTGGTTTTTTCCTTTCTCTATACGAGTTGGGAATAGGAAGAAAGAGGTCGAAGCGTCTTTCATAAGAGACTGTTTTCGGTAAGGATCGTGAGAAGGAAGAGAGACAAGATAGTCTGAGGGGAGAAGATAGAGAGAGAGAGAGAGAGAGAGAGAGAGAGAGAGAGAGAGAGTTGCGTATCTGCTTCCGGCGTGTGCCCAGAGCGCGCTACAGCCTTCACCTACCTACCTAGACAAGGACCGACCTAATAAGCAGTCAAGTGAGACATTGCATTCGTCGCAAGCCTCTTATCCACTTATAAAGCTCTCGACCATCACACTCCCGTCTGTGCAGCGAGCCAACACCAGGCAACAAGCGTTTCTTTGAGAGGCCGTTCCGTGTATGGTTTAGTAGTAGTTAGTAGGTAGGCACCTAGGGATATAGTCCTTGATATACTACATACATGGAGCCGGAAGCTAGGATTTTTGCTCTTTTCTTCACCCGTCTATCTACTGACTAGTACTCTGTTCCAACTTGATTTTAACGGCGGTTGATGAAGTCTTCTTTACGGCGTCAATGAAGAAAAAGGAGATGGTCTCCAAGTCTTCATTCCGGCTCCGTGATTCTTCCTTCGGAACCAACACCGAGCCTCGACCGTGTTAGTCCATACTATCTAATGCCCCCCCCCCCCCCCCCCCCCCCCCCCCCCCCCCCCCCCCCCCCCCACCCCCCCCCCCCCCCAACAGACCACCCTCCTCCACCCCCACTCCTCCAC